>JAHHZJ010002861.1:0-143030 GCA_021437245.1 Aegilops speltoides | reverse complement strand
TCTTCTCCGGAGTTTCTTCATCAGGTGTTTGCGTCCATTCTGCTATGAACTCTGCCAATGCTCGGCTCTGGATGGTTGAGGTACTCTCAAACTTAAGGCCGAAGCTTGACAATTCCAGTGCCCACTCAACAATTCTACCTGTTGCTTCTGGATTTTGCAATATCCTCTTAAGCGGAAAGTGGTGACAAGCGTGATCTCGTGTGCTTGAAAGTAATGGCGCGCTTCCTCGAGGCCATGAGAAGGCGAAAAGCAACCGCACACCAAAGTATCTTGATATAGCCCCTGCGGAAGAAGGCCCGACAAAATAAGTGGGCCTGCACCATCTTCTTACATTTCTCTTCCGCTATGTCTGAGATCCATCCTTGCGGAACGAGAACTTGTCGGGGAAGCCCCACAGCATCCTTTGGATTTGCTTGCGCGGTTGTTGGCTCATCATCCGCCTCCCACTCCGCAACTAACGCACTAACCACTTGATTGGTTGCCGCGGATATAGCGACAACTTCTCTTGTGGCTTAGGTGCGACAAGTGTTGGAGTGGAGGATAGAGTATCTCTTCAAGTCTCTGCGCAGCCTCCGCTTCGGAGTCCATTTCATTGGACCTGCCTTTTTCAAAAATTTTAAAAATGGTAGAGGCGCTCGTGAACTTGAAATGAACCTCTTGAGGCAGCAACACAGCCGGCAAGCCTCCGCACATCCTTGGCCGGGGCTTCAATCTGCTCGATGGCTTTGATCTTGTCGGGGTTGGCTTCAATCCCCTCACGGGACCTAAAGAACCGAGAAGCTTGCCGGAAGGAACTCCAAACACACACTTCTCGGGATTCAACTTGAGATTGACCTTACGCAGATTTGCAAAAGTCTCGTCCAAATCTTTGATCAGAGTCTCTTTGCCCTTGCTCTTGACCACTATGTCATCCATGTAAGCTTCTACATTTCTGTGCAGCTGTGGCTCAAAAGCATGGCTGACTACTCTTGCAAATGTTGAACCAGCATTCTTTAGTCCGAAAGGCATTTGTACAAAGTAGTACGTGCCACATGCAGTAATGAATGCGGTTTTCTCTTCATCCTCTTCTGCCATGAGGATCTGGTGATATCCTGAGTATGCATCAAGGAATGGCGGATCACATCCTGCCGTGGAGTCGACAATCTGGTCAATGCGGCGGCAAAGGGAAATGGATCTTTAGGAAGCGTTATTAACATCCGTAAAGTCAATACAAAGCCTCCACTTCCCATTTGCTTTGTGCCGCGACTCTTTGGATTGGCTAACCACGTTGGATGGAGTACTCCTCGGACCAGGCCAGCTGCTTCCAACTTCTTGATCTCTTGACAATGAACTTTTGGCGTTCCACGCTTGCTTCACGACTCTCTGCTTGGCGGGCGGCGTGAGGGCAGATGGCAGGTGGTGCTCAGTTACTCACAGGAACACCGAGGATGTCGGATGGTTGCCATGCAAACACATCCGACATTCGCCCTTGAGAATCTGGCAATGGCGCTTTCCTATTTAGGATCAAGCGTGCATGCGATGGTGAAGGTACCACCGATCCGTCCTCCTTAGCGACCACTTTCTTGGTCTCTGGTGAAGCTGTCTTTGCCTTCTTGTACTTGCGGTGGAGCTTCGATGGTGCGTCCTCGGCGGTAGCGCAGCACTCAGAAGAGTGCGCTTGCGGAGTGGGCATCGAGCTACTCTTGCGGACTTGGTCTTCTTCTTCCCCACAGGAGCTTCAGCGGCAAGTGGTTTCGCGTTCTGCTGCGGCTCTTGCTTCCCGGTAGATCTTGTCGATGCAGATGAGTGCATCTTTCTTGTCGCCATGGACAGAAATAACACTTATCGGACGAGGCATCTTGAGCACATTGTAGGCATAGTGAGAGCTGCCATGAACTTGGCAAGCGGCTGGGCGACCAAGTATCCCATTGTAGGGCAATGGGAAATCAACAACGTCGAATGTGACTCTCTCTATCCTGAAATTCAGCTCGCTGCCAAAGCGTCCTGGCGGTGTGACCTTCCCTTGACTTGCTCCTTCCGGGTTGATTCCTTGAAAGGTACCGGTGTCTTGAGCTTCGTGTCGGGGATATGGAGCTTTTGAGTCTGCGGAGAGATCGGACTTAGGCGGCCCGCCGTCAGCCAACATCTTACGTGACCTTGAGGTTGCGGATGGTTAGCGAAACCAACATCGGCAAACACCCGACCGCGGTGATGCGATCGGGGTGATCCTCAACATCAAAGGCGATGGGCGTGCTAGACCACCGGGGGCTTCGCGATTCGTGATAGTTCTGCTGCATTTACCTCCGCACCTTTGCTTGAGTTGGCGGTGCGAGGTGTCTTGAAGAAGCTTACCGCCGTCAACGCACAAAACCTCCGTTGCCTTGAAACTCCTGCTCGTCGGTCTCATCTTCCTCCATGTCATCATCTTCGTCCTCATCCTCATCCTTATCGCGGCGGCGGGAGGCTGTCTCCTTGCCGCTTGCTTGGCCTTGCCCGCGGTGCCCTCCACAGGCGTGGCGCTTCTTGCGGATCCTCCGCCACCCCACAGGCCTTCTCCTTGTCGCGGCGCTCATATTCATCTTTACGTAGCTACGCCATCTGCTCAACCTTCTTGCGGGCTTGGAGGTCATGGCCCTTGGTGCGATGGATCTTGCGATCTTGCTTGCGAGAACCGTCCTGCTTGTCGGTGGCCACCACAGCCTCATTTGGAGTCATCGGCTTTGGCCTTGCCAGCGCCGCTTCCGTTCTTGGACTGCTTTCGGCGACTAGCACATCCTTAGCCTTTCTCTTTACTGTTATTCCGCCTCCGGTTCTTCCTTGCGGAGGGGCATCCTCCTTGTCGAGATCATACGCTCCTGCATTCTCTCCGGGATTTTCCTCCCTCCTCGGCTCATGCGCCTTGCCGGCAGGCGTATAGCTCGTGACATCTCTAATCTTGCACATCGCCATCTCCTCCCTCATCCTGCGATTCGCGCGTTCGATGGGCAGCGATAACAGCGGCGGGGAATGAGCGTCACAGGATGTTGCGTTGCCTTAGCTGAATCTTTGTATGTACTTGCGGGGGGCTCTCCCTCATACGGGCAAGCAAATGAAGATCGCTCTCTGGCCATGGGGTTTGTGGCGCTGTGAAAGCGCCGACAAAGCTGATAACCGCAGTCCGCCCGCGAAGAGATGGAGTTGTCCGGCAAGTGCATGAGCCAAGATCGGCGTTTGGTTTGAGCACCAATGGGAAGTAGTTGGCGAGATCTGCTCATCGCGCCCGGCGCTTTGCACCGCAATGGTGTGAGCGGCGAGGAACTCCGGCGGATGTATCCTGCCATCGTACTTCTAAGAGCGCGTCGGCTTGAAGTTCTTGGTCTTTGAGCCCTTTGGACCTGCCGCAGCTCACGGGTGAGCGCGGGCAACCTACGCGTCTGACAAGTCACCTGGTTCCTGGCGCATGCATATCAGCGGTGGGCCCAGCGGCGCTGTCAGATTGACGTCGCGCTTCTCTTCTGCGCTTCGTCTGACGAATCTGGCGTCTTCGTGTCGTCGTTCTTGGAGAACTTGGCGTTGATCGCGACTCGCGGGTCCGGCAGCGGTGGAGTCGGTGTCGAGGTTGGCGGAGAGTTGGCGATCTTGGCCTTGGCAGGCGAGGAGTGCGGTAGTGGCACCCCGCCGTCTTGTCGCCACGGCTTCCGCTGGCGTCTTGCAGCAACTTCGATGTGCTTAGTTGCGGGGCTTATCGCCGTTAAGCGAAGCCAATGAGGCTATAAATAGCGGCCCTCGATCGTCGATCTTGTCGTATTTGGAGGGTAATCTAAAACTGCTTTGGCCGGGCAGTACTTCCTCTGAGTCTTGGGTGGCGGTGGTGGCGGCGAGTGCGCGAACATGCTCAAACTCCTAACAGTGTTACAAGAGCAACATCTCGTCAGGCGACCGCCTTTTGCCTTTCGTGCCAGGCGTGTTGACACGTATGTTGGCCTTGAGCATCCCGCGACCCACCAGCTTGGCCTTGTTCCAGCGATGCGGTGCTAGGAGCACCGTGGCGTTGTCGACCCTGCACCTCTGGGAGGAGTGCGGTGAATCTTGTGAGCCTGAACCTTGCGGGGCCTTGTCCTTGGAGCAGGTGACGATGTGAGTCCCCGCGGCGCCCGCTCCTCCGCGGCGTCCACCACACGCCCGTTTGCTCAGGGGCGGTAGGGCGATCGCGAGCGGGCGGCCACCTCGAAGTCTTCTTCTTCGGTGGGATGTCGATGAAGATGTTGATGTAAGCGCCGCGGAGACGGATCAGTTCGCACAACTCCGGCGCCCCTACCATGCGCGCCGAAAATGTCATGAGGAGCGAACACCTATGGGGCGGGGACCCTTCTCGGTCCGGCGAGGCGGAGGGTGCCTGAAAGAGCAGATCGAGGTCGGCGGGGAGGATTTTACCCAACCGGAGCTCTCGGGAGATAAAACTCTCTGCTGCTTTGTGTTTGTATTTTGTTCTTGCTCAGCGTGGGTATCTTTGTGGTGTCCAATGAGTCGAACCGAACCCCTTCTCGTGCGCATGGGCCTCCCTTTTATAGTCTAAAGGGTCCGCAACAGGTGGCAGCGTAGAAAGGGGTAAAAAAGGTAAGCAGCGGGTTGGTACAACCACTATCTCGATGTGCCCTACCTAACTCGGCGGCGGGGACAAGGGCATTTAATGCCCGTCCGGTCGTTCAACGGTCGAGAAGCGACCGTTGAGGCGCCACCGATCGCCCGCGATGGCTTCGCTGCCGATTCCATCGCCACCTCGCACTGCTGGGCTTCTTGCTACCGCCCGTGCACGGGGGTGACCTGCGGCGACCGTCATCGGGTGAGCTTGGCGCGAGTGGTAGCCGCGCGGCAAGTGCCTTGCCACGGTCTCTGTCTTGTCGCACCCGCAAGCTTGCCGCTTGCCGGGTCTTGCCGCACTCGTGAGCTTGTCGCTCGCCGGGCCTTGCCGGGACGCGCGGTGTGTCGCGGCAAGTCTTCTGAAGCGCCTTGGTTGGCCTTCCCGGCAAGCTCCTCTTGCCGGGGTCTTGTCCTTCCTGGCAAGCTCCTCTTGCCGGGGCCTTGTCTTCTCAGCTAACACTTTGTTCTTGAATGGCAGTAAAATAGGAATGACGGAGGGTCTTGGCGGACGCCCGGCAAGCCTTGCCGCGGGACGCACTGTCCGTGCCCAAGTTCAGGGTACTAAGGTACCCCTATTTTAGTACACCGACACAAAGGAAAATGGGATGTTGAACTGGAGACATATGCTGCTCTGAGTGCCCAAGATCTTCATTCCAGCTATTTAAACCGGCTTTATACTAGCCGTGATTGTGAAGCTAGCCTGGTAAAGATGATGAGGGATAAATTTGAGATAACTTACTTCTTTACTTACTAGCATTGTATCAATCCTCCTAGCCCCCAAGGGTCGGTTTAACTTAGCATAGATAAATCGGGGCTCCGATTAAAAACTATCCTTAGAACATATTTTGATCAAATAGCCATTAGCCCCCAAGTACCAAGTTGAATACCTGTATTGAGCTTGGGACTTTGCAATCTAATAATATATGAAATTTGAAGGTGCATTAGCCCCCAAGTATCAGGCATATAACTTTGTTATGTGGTTGATACTTCAATTTCTTGGACCGCTTGTTTAAAGCTAAATCTTTGTCTGTATGCGGTGAGGTGAGAATCAAGGAGGACCGGATTGCCGATTTGCGGAGACCTTAAAACCCAACAAGCTGAAGCAGAGACAAGGCAAGGAAAGAATTAACCAGCGCCTTGAGCATGGCTGAACAGCTAAAGGGAGGCTTCAAGAAAAGCGGGCTGGTGGGCCTTGAAGGCGCTTTAACCAAAAAGCGGAAAATCTGAAGCTGCCCTTAAACGGTGGTGGATGAACTTCGGCCGTAAGCGGCAAATACACTCCATGACCGCTGCGATCTTTGGTAAGCTCATTTTAACCACGTGATAATTTGAACCTGCTGTAGTATAAATCCGGTTTGAGGCTGTCCCTATGTTGTTGTAGGCTGCGCGCCGGGCGCAAAGCGATGTGCGGAAGAAAGCGAAGGCTGCCTACACCTTAGTAGAACAATTGTATCACGGAGCCCGGCGGATCATCACCACAGCTTCTCATAACAACCCGGCACCCTCTTTAATCCGGGACACTCTTAACAGGTTGTCGATGCTTCGGCCCGGATTAAGGAGCTGAAGAAATCCGCTGCTTTCGAGCAAGAGCTAATGCGCATATGATCCGGGAAAAGGCATGGGTGCCGATTTCGACCACAATGGAAGCAGCTCAAAGGCTGTCCCAGCTGAAGGAGGATAGCTCTGAATTTAACGAAGATGATTTGAGGGCAATAAACCGTGCGGTCGCCCTCGGCTTGTCGATTAGGCGAAGAGCGGACTTGGCGCGTATCGGCGCAATACAATGGTCGGAACAAGCGAGTGCACCCCAACTCTTGAAGAGGAGAATCTGATCCCTCAATCCGTAAGCATACTTACGCTCGATATTGAACCGTCTTCCCTAATCCATGAAGAGGCTGTTTTCCAAGCTTTAATGGGAATCATTGGACCCTTTGTTGATTTCCAGCCAATGGAGTGAGAGCGAGGAAGCTGAAGCGGATGATGACGAGGAAGCGAGCTTGAACCGGAAGCCGGTTTGGATAGCTGTCTTTGGCATCTTTCCAAAATAACAATGATCTTATTCAGGCACCGTGTTGCCTTGTAATAGGATAGTTAATACTTCTCCCTTGAATATGCCTTCGTGCATAAGTATTGAAGCTTTTGTTCGAAAAAACCTCAACTCATATTTCCTGCAATCAGAAAAATTTGAACTTCGGTGGAGGTTATATCGCCAGCCGGTTTATGATCTTGATATGTGTATCAGTAATGTAACAAATAGGTGATACAAAATACCTGCCATGTCTGGTCATGGAGCTGGCTTAGCCAAGCTTGAAGCGGAGGTTTTATAAACCATTACCGTCAACAAGGGGGGAGAAAACAGCTCCCTTATAAACCGTACTGAGTCAATATGAACCTCCATGATGTTAACAGGAAAAGGTAAACCGGGCATACTTCTCCGGATTAAAGGGGAATCGACTCCATCGGTTGAACCGGAAAAAAGGTGTTTGTTGACATAAAAGAAATCCAACAAAAACAAAGAAAAAAAACAGGCCATGAAAATAACATGGGAGCAAAGGCAATGATAAAAACCGTTTGCCAAAATATGCTATACTGAGCTGATCAGATGGTGTTACCATGGTCGGACAGGACCAAGCCCCCGATAGGAGTGACAATGATTCAAGTCAGCGAGGTCCCCAAATGATTAAGTGGCATATATGCCAAATCAAGAGCATGGCAATGGTTGGGTTTGACCAAGCCCCCAAGTGATTTTGTGGCCTTAGGCGATCAAGGCGTGACTCGTTCGAGACTTGACCATGTCCCCAAGTTATCGGTGGTTGTCGCCTATCAAGAGGTGTCGCGTTGGTTCGGACCACGACCAAGGCCCCAAGTGATATATGAAAAGCAAATGTCAAGGGGTAAGCGGAGGCCGTTTAAAAAGCGAGCCACTCCATGTAACCACGCATGATAAGAAAAGCAGAGACCCGCTTTGGCTGAGGCTCCGGTTTTATTATATCAAAGATAATATATACTTTGTCATGATATGTACATAGATAGAGCCGATGGCTCAAGTGTAGTAAGGGCGAAGATGAGCTATGTTCGGGGCACATTGGTCTCCTCCTCGATGTCGTGAGTCTTGATGCTCTTGAATATCAATCGGATAAATGCGACCCGTTGTGCGATTCTTGCGACCACGAATGGTCCCTCCCAAGGTGGGGATAACTTGTGCATATCTATGCGGTCTTGGATGAGTCGAAGCACCAATCTCCTTCTTGAAAAGTTCGGTTCTAACCGGCTATTGTGATAGCGGCGAAGATCTTGTTAGTAAATCGCCCGAGCAGGCGCCGCTATATCACGCTCCTCGTCCAATAGGTCCAGCGCGTCTTGCCGTGCTATCTCATTGTCGCTTCAACATAAGCTGCCACGAGGCGAATCGTGCGGATATCAGGGGGGAGAACGCCTGCGCTCTATAGACCATGAAAAATGGTGTGTATCCTGTGGATCGGTTTGGCGTAGTATTGATACTCCATAGCACAGATGGTAGCTCTTCAACCCAACATCCTGGTGTCCTTTGCAATGGGACCATAAGCCGAGGTTTGATGCCTCGCAAGATCTCTTGATTAGCTCGTTCTGCCTGTCCATTGGACTGGGGGTGTGCCACTCACGACACGTCAAGTCGGATGTGCTCACGTTCACAGAACTCCTTCATAGCACCCTTGGATAAATTGGTACCATTATCGATGTGAATCTTGTGTGGAAAGCCAAACGGAAAATCACCTTTTGATGAACGCACATTGTTGCTGCATCACACTATTTGACGGGCTCCGCTTCAACCCACTTGGTAAATTTGTCAGCTGCCACCAAAATGTGGGTTTTCTTATCCTTGGATCTTTTAAAGGTCCGACCATATCCAGCCCCAAGTTGCAAAGGCCACGTTATTGGGATCATCCTCAATTCTTGAGCGGCACATGAGCACGCCTTGAAAATTTCGACATCCGTCACACCATTTAACCAAGTCCTCCGCATTAGCATCTTGTTGTCAACCAGATAGAACCGTGTGCGAGCGCTTTTGCCACGGAGACTTTGAACCGGCGTGGTGTCCACAATCCCCATCATGGATTTCTCTTAAGATTTCACAGCCTTCCACAGGAGAAACACAACGTTGAAATGCCCCTGATACACTGCAATGATGCAATTCACCATTAACAATCGTCATAGACTTGGATCACCGGACTGTCTGCCTGGCTAGAATCTCATCCTCTGGTAACTCCCCGGTTCATGTCGCAAGATAAGGAACTGTCAATCCGGAATAACATGCGGGGCTGCCACCAATTGAGCCTCCGGATCGGGAATAGCCCAATCCGCTTCACAGGAGGAGCTGGGTGACGGGTTGTGCAACACGTCGAAAAGACATTAAGCGGGACGGTTTGCGCTGAGAACCCAACCGGCTTAAAAGCGTCCTCGCTTCATTCTTAGGCGGTCCACATGATCCACTTGATAACCCTTGAAGCAACCGCAATATTATCCACTTCACAGCGATATGCAGCCATGGCGGTCCTTAGAATCCCAAGTGCCAAACACTGTTGAGCCCACGAGTCAGAGTCACCGAAGCACTTAACCCGGCTTAAGTTCATCTCTTTAGTCATCAGGAGACCATGGAGCAAGGCTTGTGCTCAGCTGCATTATTAGTACAAGGGAACATTAGCGAAGAACATAACAAAACTTATCACCTCGTGGGGAAGTTAATCGACTCGACCTCAGAGCCTTGAATTGCTGGATCCATCAAAATGAATAGTCAATATGTGTGATCCGGCTTCTCCTCTGGTGCTTGTAACTCCGTCCGGTCATTGATGAAATCAACAAGTGCTTGAGACTTCACCACCGTCAAAGTACATACTTGATCCGTGTGGCCCAAGCTCTATAGCCCACTTGGCAATCCGACGATCGCCTCCGGTTACGTGTGATATCACCCAAGGGCTGAGGCCGACCCTTTGTGATGGGGTGCCCTTGAAAATCTGCTTCAACTTCCGTGGCCATGAAAACACCATAGACCAGCTTACGCCAATGCGGATACCTTTGCTTGGATTCAATAAGCACCTCGTGATATAATAAACCGGCATTGAACGGATATTCCTTACTGCCTCCTTGCGTTCCACCACAATAGCCATGCTAACTGCCCGAGCATTGGCTGCTATGTATAATAATAGTGGCTCCTTGTCGTAGGGCTGCAAACGGCGGATTGGCTAATTGCGCTTCAAGTCCTCAAATGCTTCATCGGCGCGGACTCGAGCGAAATGGTCATCTTCCTCAACATTTGGTACAAAGGATGGCCTTCTCTCCGGCGGTGATAAACCGGCTCAGTCTTGGCGATCGGCCCTTGAACGCTGAACATCGTTGATACGCCGGTTTGGCGAGGAGGTAATAGCCGTAAGTTTCTCCGGATTAGCCTCAATTCCTCAGTTAGACACCAGGAAACCTAGTAGCTTGCTTGCCGGAACACCAAAGACACACTTGGCCGGATTAAGCATCATCTTGTAAACTCACAAGTTGTCAAAGGTCTCCTTCAAATCATCCACCAGTGTCTCCTTCTGCCTTGACTTTACTACAATATCGTCCACATAAGCGTGCACATTGCGGCCGATCTGTTTATGCAGGCAATTCTATACACACCGTTGATAGGTGGCTTGGGCACTCTTGAGCCGAAGGGCATAGATACATAGCGAAGGCTCCAAAGGGAGTAATAGCGTTGTCTTCTCCTGGTCCTTAACCACCATTTTGATCGATGATATCCGGTATGCATCAAAAAACTCAAGCGCTCACAACCCGCCGTGGCATCAATGATCTGGTCGATGCGGGGAGGCGCAAAGGATCATTGGACAAGCCTGTTAAGATCCGTGTAATCCACACACATCGCCAAGTGCCGTTTTTCTTAAGAACCGGCACGAATTAGCAAGCCACTCTGGATGGAACACCTCAGCGATAAAGCCAGGCTGCTAAAAGCACAGCCACCTCCTCTCAATGGCTGCGCCTTTCTTGTTAAACGGCGGAGAATTGTTTCACGGTTTATACTTAGGATCCACATTAAGAGTGTGCTCGTGAGTTCCTCGGTACACCTAGCATGTCGGACGGTTTCCATGCAAAAATGTCGATTCTCACGGATGAACTTCGATGGCGCTTTCCTATTTGGGATCGAGGTTGTATGACGAGTGAACTGCTTGGGCGAATCGTCAGACGCGAAGTCAACAAGCTTGGTCTCAGCTGCCGATTTGAACTTGAGATCGAATCATGCTCTGTAGTTGGCTTCTTCAAAGGGTCATATCATGGGATCAACATTGTCCTTATAGTACTTCAACTCCTCCGTGGCACAGACCGACTCTGCATAAGCCATCACCTTCCTCACATTCCAGCGACCCTCGGTTCCCATGAACCGTTATTGTCCTATGTAACCCGGCATCTTGAGCTGTAAGTAGATATAACAAGGCGCGCCATGAATTTGGCATAAGCGGCCGCCCAAACAAGCGTGATCGAACTCAGGATCTTCACCACCTCAAAGGTTAGCTTTTCCGACCGGGAATCGTGCTCGTCCCCAAAGGCCACATCGAGGGCTATCTTACCAACAGGATATGCCGATTTGCGGGCACCACACCATGGAACATCGTATTAGGCGATGCGAGATCCTTATGCTGTTAGACCCATGCGGCGAATGTCTCATAGTATAGTATGTTGATCTGCGTCCTCCATCCATGAGTACCTTGGTGAATTTATACCCCCACGGGGTCTACCACTAGTGCTAGCTGGCGGATTATCAACCGGGCGGGTGATCCTCTCTGCTCCACGATAGGCTGTTACGACCAGCGCAAATAGCGTGGCAAGGCGGTTCAGCAAATTCACCGCTCGCTTGTGGAGTTTTGATTCGCGTTTATCCAAGCTAGTTGTGAAAACATGATATTGCCCATTGTTCAACTGCTTTGGCTGGCTCGATAGCCCGCTGCTGCTGCTGGCGTTCGATTATTACGGTTGTTGTGCCGCCGATTGAGAACTGAACGGAGCTCCATCGTGACCCGGCCCATGAAACGGATCTGAACCGCCACGGCGCATGGTCATACCAAAAGGCATTGGGTTTTAAACTCCTGCATAATATAACAATCCTTCGGTGGTTAGCGGCGCCTCCTTAAATCCCGTGCTTTGGGCAAGGCTGATTCAACAAATAATTCAAGCGGTTCGCGTTAGGATTGGGAGCCCGTTACGATTTGCTGCTTTACCTCTGCGCCGCTGCCCCTGTCTTGTGCATCTGTGTTAGCCACAAAGTCCATGCTGCCATCCGCCTGCGCTTGCCTCCGTTCCATGACCGCCGGTTTGTCTTTGTTTCCCCTTGGGTTGCTATTCTTCTTTCCTTCCTGCTTCATCATCATCGGTCTCGGGATCCTTGGTCTTGTCCGAATTAGCATACTTCACTAAGCGGCCATGAGGGTTCCCATGTCATTCTGAGAACCGCTTCATCGTCCCAATTTCAACTTCAAAGGCTTAAACGGCGGTTGCCTTCGAGGGTTAAGATCGCGAGTCGGCATTAATCTGTCGAGACGAGTGCAAAACTTCAAGCAGGCGCGCAATGGGTAGTTGATTCTCCGTCCTCTGGACACAAGCCGCCAGGTCTACAATGGTTTGGGCTGCTTACATGTATCCTTGAAGTTACGGATAAGCGGGCCCATAGCTGGGCCCATGGTGATAGAATTAGGCGGTAGGCTCTTCAACCAAGTATGAGCCGTGCCCTCAAGCATCATGGTGAAGTATTTTGCACACGCGGTCTCATCCACGTCTAGCATCTCCATGGCCATCTCATAACTCTCTACCCACGCTTTGGGAGATAAATCAGTGGTGTAATTCAGCACCTTGCGCGGACCCTTGAAATCTTTGGGCAGGCGCACATTGCGTAAAGCTGGGATTAAACAAGGCACTCCCCAGCGGATCGACTCTGGTCGGCGAAGGTGGTAGGATGAACGGTGTAAGTTGACCCGCATCATTACGTGCTGCTAACTTCGGCCTCCCTTCATGCGGGCGATCCACCACATCTGAGCATCGCGAACTCCACTGTCGGGTTATTGCCACGGGCGCTTCATGGCCCGTGCATTGCTGATATGGCGGTTCATCCATGCATCTGCTATAGCTCCGGCTCGGGCCAGGCGTGGGTGGTCGATCATGGCTGTGCGAATATGCTTCTGCTGAATCGGCGCGGTCGGAGCTCCTTAACCGGCGCGTCTCTATCTCTTGCGGAGAGTCCCCTTCGACCGGAATAGCCTCTAATCGCGCGGCGGCTGCAACAAGGTTATCCATAGGATTAGAATAATGACCCGGGGGCGTCTGAACCGGCGGAGGAACCACAATGATCTGTTGAGGAGGTTCCATCAAGCGAGGTTGGACCGTCGCCCCTGTTCCTGGTGCCTCAATCCGGTTTGTCTCCAGTCTTGTGGCGGTTCTTGGGTCGGCTCCTAGAGTGTGAAAAAGATTTGAGGTCGAACCCTAACGGCGGGCGTGATCGTGCTTCGCTTCAAAACCTCCTGTGATGCGTTACGATCAAGCATGAGTTTGTAGGCACAGGCGTCGAGCAGCCGCTCTGCAGCCATCCTATCCTTTTACGCGCCGAGATCCGCTTTGGCTTGCGATCTGCTCTCTCACCTTTGCAATCTACGCATCATGGGCTTCGATCCGCGGATTGGCCTCTGTCATAAGCGGGCTAGTGCATCAAGCAGATCAGATAGAACTTGAACGGCGGGCGCACAAGGCCTCCTGCCCTGCTGCTGCCGCCCTTTGCTGATCCGGAGAGCATCGCTGCGGCGGTCGAAGTGATTCGCCGCTGTGTGCGGCCATGAATGTTCCAACCGGTTGACTGGCATGGGGGTCGGAATCTGTCGCCGTCAAAACAGCCCCTAACCTGGTCGTCTTGCAACTGGTATAGCGATTCGGTCTCTCCGGTCGAGGACTCGTCGCCTAAATAGACGATGGTCTCGCTACCGTGTTACGATTCGTCCTCACGCTCTCCTCGTGAGCGACTCCGCGAACCACGCTTCACGGCGGTTTAGCTGGGTAGATCTCGCATCTTGAGCCGTTTCAGCGAGGTCGGTGCAGATGTCGGCTCAAGCCGAGCTCATCGATCTTGCCGATGAAAGCGTGTATGCCACCAAAGGGACCCGGTACCCGTACTCGTCGAATCAGCCTCGGGACCCCATCCTGCGTTGTCGATGTAGATCACGCCACGGCGACTCTTGGTCATCCGGCCCACAACATAGCCTTGAGTCCCTTGAGCTTGCCCTCCAAGATCGTCAAACCATCGTGCGATAGCCCCACGGTGGCGCCAAGCTGTCGTGGATTTGTCATGGCGGATGTCCTAGTGAAAGGACTTAGTCGTGGAGCCATCGCTGCGGGTTTACTTGAAGGGTTAAGCGGACACAAAGACACGAGGTTTATACTAGTTGACGCCGATGAAGGTAAAGCCTACGTCTAGTTGTGATGGAATTGATGTGGTCTCGATGGCTAGGAGCAAACAAGCCGCCTAGGCTCGAGTTGTGGTTATCTGTCTTGAACCGCCGGCGGGTCGTCCCCTTATATACAGGTGGCCCGTCGGTCCATAGAGTCCCAGCCGCTTCATACTCGTATCCCGGTTGGTATCTCCTATTCTAACACAATACAAGTTATACATCAGGCCGGTTTACGGCTACAGGTTCTAAACTGACTATAGGCCTTGGGCCTTCATCTGCTTATACCACTAATGAAGTTAACCCGGCCCAAGTAGGCCGGTTCACGCCCAGTGGTAATATCCCCAACACCCTAGATGTGAGATCCCCCCTAAGAGGGATGAACTAACCTTGAGTTTTGTCGACGATGACTTCATGTAGGTGTTGAAGATGTGGATGCTCAATGTTGATGTAGATCATTTGGAGCAATCCTTTGGAGTGAGTTGCACTTTCAATACCTACACGGGTTAGTCCCACAAGGAACAAACAAGGATATCCATAGACATAGAGTGATGCGCACACAAGATGATGTCCATGAAAGCATTAGGTTACCTTGTCCCTTGTCTTTCCAACAAGAGGGTTTGTGACTCCTTGAACTAGTGCAAGATGTGGAAGTTGATTGCACTTCTTCTTGCCAAAATTATATGAGTGAAGTATGTTGGCGGAGTTACCCTCAAGAACTCTCTAGTTCTTCTTCTTTGGGATCCACATCATCTTGATGGGAATCCTTGGAGTTGTAGTCGTACTTGATGAAGTAGAACTTGATGTAGTCTTGGGAACCCACTTGACCAAGGCCTTATGAGCTTCTTCAAATGCATCAATCTCCTCTTGAAGCTTATCCTTGCCTTTTTTCTTGTGATCTTGTGGTGGAAGATCATCTTGAGCTTGTGTCCCTTTGAAAGAAGTAGGATCATACTTCTCTTGTTGAGGAACAAACTTCGTCTTGGGGTATTGATCTTCTTCCCACTCAACTCCATTGGCATTGAACTTCCATTCAAAACCAACACCTTGGTTCTTCCGGTGCCTTCCTTGCTTGCGTACAATTTCCTCGAATTGCTTACTCCTGGCAAGGCTCTTGTAAACACCTTTCTCTATAATTCCTTTCAATAAGCTATTTTCTTGCTCAAGTGTAACTTGGCTAAGAGAATCATTAGTGGAGTCAAGAGAGCTACTAGAAGCAACAACATTGGATTTAGCATGATTATTGTTACTACTAGAGGAAGAATCCTTCTTGTTCTTGTTACTAGACTTTACTTGAGGCATGTAAGTAGATAAGAGTAAACGCTTGGCAATGTTAGAAGAACTTTTCTTACGAAGATCATCATTGATTCCCTTTAAGAACTCATGCTCTTGCTCATGGTTGAGCTTTTCAAAGCGTAACTTCTCATGAGTCCTTAAAAGTTCTCGATGGTCTTCTAAGATAGTTTCATGAGAAAACTTAAGAGTGTTTAGTTCTTTCATTAGAAGCTCAATCTTATCCTTATCATTGTCATCCGTTTTATCTTGATTAGCATGATTAATTAACGTTTCATCATAGTATTCATCACTAGAGTTGTCAACAAGTAAATCATCATCACCTATCAAGTCATCTTCATCACTCAGGATGTGATACCTTTGGGCCTTTAGCCATGAAGCATCTTCCAAGTCCTTCATTTGGTGAATCAAATATGTCGTAGGAGTTGGTTGACACAAGTTCTAGACCGGCAACACCTTCATCTTGAGTATATTCGGAGTCGGAGTGATAGCTTCTCTCGGAGTGATTGTCGGAGTCGGAGCCGGATACCCATTCACCAACATGAGCTTGATGTCTTCGTTTTGTGTAGCTCCTTGATGACTTGTCCTTCCTTTACGTATCCTTGCTTCTCCGGGAAGTTCTTCGTTCATAACGATCATCTCTACTCCTTCTCTCTCTTGGTGGTGATTCTTCTCTTCTACTTCTCCTCTTAGGTGATTCTTCTCTTCTTTTGTAGGGTGCCTTACACTCATTGGAATAGTGTCTGGGTCTTCCACAATTGTAGCAATTACGCTCTCGACTAGAAGATCTTTTCTCATTGTAGGACCTTGACTTGGAGCTTCTCTCTTTGCTTCTACTCTTGTAAAACTTGTTGAAGTTCTTCACCATTAGGCTCAATTCTTCATTGAAGGTTTGTTTCTCACTTGATGATGTGGGGGCTTCACATGAGGCTTTGTAAGCACCACTTGACTTGTTATGGAGTTCCTCCTTATCCTTGAGTGACATCTCATGAGCAACAATTCTTCCAATGACTTCCGTTGGCTTGAGATCTTTGTAATTGGGCATCATTTGGATCAATGTGCACACTGTATCATATTTTCCGTCCAAAGCTCTTAGGATCTTCTTGATGATGAATTTGGCGGTTATCTCTTCACTTCCTAAGCCGGCAATCTCATTTGTGATAAGAGCAAGCCTAGAGTACATTTCAGCGGCACCTTCACCATCCTTCATTTTGAACTTGTCAAGTGACTTTGAAGCACATCAACTTGGATTCCTTACGAGTCGGTACCTTCGTGCATATCAATCAAAGTATCCCAAATTTCCTTTGCATTCTAAAGACGGCTGATTTTGTTGAATTCTTCGGGGCACAATCCGTTGAAGAGGATATCACAAGCTTGAGTGTTGTATTGCAGCATCTTCAACTCTTCCGCGCTAGCTTCACGGTTCGCTTCTCTCCCATCAAAATTCACCTTGAAAGACAATACATAATAGCCCAAATGGCGGGGTTATGTCCAAGAATATGCATTTTTATCTTATGCTTCCAACTAGCAAAATTAGTACCATCAAAGTAAAGACCTCTACGATGATAGTTTCCCTCGCTAGACGCCATACTCTCCTAGGTTGTGAAACCAAGGCTATGACTACCAAAAGCTATGGAAATGAAAGCAAATGGAAACCAAAGATCTGATACCACTTGTAGGATAGAAAGTATGTCTAGAGGGGGGTGATTAGACTACTTGACCAAATAAAAGCTTATCCTTTTCCCAATTTTAGTCTTTGGTAGATTTTAGCTAACTTAGCACAATTCAAGCAATCTTAACACAATTCAAGCAAGCATGCAAAGAGTATATGAGCAGCGGAAAGTAAAGCATGCAACTTGCAAGAATCTAAAGGGAAGGGTTTGGAGAATTCAAACGCAATTAGAGACACGGATGTTTTTGTCGTGGTTCCATAGGTGGTGCTATCGTACATCCACGTTGATGGAGACTTCAACCCACGAAGGTTAATGGTTCTTGCGATTCCACGGAGGCTCCACCCACGAAGGGTCCATGAAGAAGCAACCTTGTCTATCCCACCATGGTAAATAAGCCCACGAAGGACTTGCCTCACTAGCGGTAGATCTTCACGAAGTATGCGATCTCCTTGCCCTTACAAACTCCTTGGTTCAACTCCACAATCTTGTCGGAGGCTCCCAAGTGACACCTAGCCAATCTAGGAGACACCACTCTCCAAGAAGTAACAAATGGTGTGTTGATGATGAACTTCTTGCTCTTGTGCTTCAAATGATAGTATCCCCAACACTCAACTCTCTCTCACAGGATTTGGATTTGGTGGAAAGAAGATTTGAGTGGAAAGCAACTTGGGGAAGGCTGGAGATCAAGATTCATATGGTAGGAATGGAATATCTTGGCCTCAACACAAGTGTAGGTGGTTCTCTCTCAGAAAATGTATCTTGGGAAGTGTAGGTTCGTTCGATGGCTCTCTCCACGAATGAAGAGGAGGTGGAGGGGTATATATAGCCTCCACACAAAATCTAACCGTTACACGACTTGGCAAACTCGGTGGGACCGAATTGAGAAACTCGGTCGTACCGATTCAGCAAATCTAGTGACCGTTAGGATTTTCAGTGGGACCGACATGCAACTCTGTAGGACCGATATGATTAGGGTTAGGGCATAACATAATCTCGGTGGGACCGATTACACAAACTCGGTGGGACCGATTTTGGTAATAAGATAACCAGAGAGTTGGTCAGGTAAACTCGGTGGGACCGGTTCGCTCATTTCGGTGGTACCGAAACGTTACGAAAATGAAACGGAGAGTTTACATTGCAATCTCGGGGGGACAGATCGCTCATCTTGGTGGTACCGAAACATTACGAAGTGAAACAGCAATCCCATCTCGGTGAGACCGAGATGCCTATCGATGAGACCGATTTGCCTAGGGTTTGTGGTAGTGGCTATGACATCTCAACTCGGTGGCGCCGGAAAGAAAGAATCGGTAGTGCCGAGTTTGACTTGTCATTTAGGTCATGTGTGGATGTGAGAAAGTAGTTGAGGGCTTTGGAGAATATCACTAAGCATTTTGAGCAAGTAAGCCATTAAGCAACACCTCATCCCTCCTTGATAGTATTGGCTTTTCCTATAGACTCAATGTGATCTTGGATCACTAAAATATAAAATGTAGAGTCTTGAGCTTTAAGCTTGAGCCAATCCTTTTGTCCTTGGCATTTTGAGGGGTCCACTTTTCTCATCCATGCCATGCCAATCATTGAGCTTTCCTGAAATATTCACCTTGAAATAGCATTAGCTCAATGAGCTATATGTTGTTAGGAATTACCAAAACCACCTAGGGATAGTTGCACTTTCGGTTTGGACATCGGAATGGTACGGGTGAGTTCGGGCATTTTCGAGATGCAGGAGGTTCTGGAACCATCTGGAGAGTGTAGTGGGAGAGAGGAGCAGGCGTCCTAGGAGGCCCCCAAGCCCAATCCGGGTGGGAGGGGGGCCCCCTTCCTTCCTCCTCTCTTCTCCTTCCTTCTTCTCCTACTCCTGCTTGGAAGGGAATCCTACTCCCGGTGGGGTAGGACTCCCCTAAGTGCGCCATAGAGAGGCGGCCTCCCTCCTCCACTCCTTTATATATGGGGGAGGGGTGAGGAGTCTGGCCTAGGGGTGTCGGACAGCGGACTATCATCGTCGCCGGACTCCAAGACTACTGAAGATACAAGATTGAAGACTCCGTCCCGTGTCCGGATGGGACTTTCCTTGGCGTGGAAGGCAAGCTTGGCGTCTGGATATGTAGATCTCCTACCATTGTAACCGACTCTGTGTAACCCTAGCCCCTCCGGTGTCTATATAAACCGGAGGGGTTTAGTCCGTGAGACATAACCTCCATTACAACAATCATACCATAGGCTAGCTTCTAGGGTTTAGCCTCCTCGATCTCGTGGTAGATCCACTCTTGTAATACACATCATCAATATTAATCAAGCGGGGCGTGGGGTTTTACCTCCATCAAGAGGGCCCGAACACTGGTAAAACATCGTGTCCCTTGTCTCTGTTACCATCCGCCTAGGCGCTGCGATTCGGGACCCCCTACCCGAGATCCACCGGTTTTGACACCGACATTGGTGCTTTCATTGAGAGTTCCTCGGTGTCATCACCGATAGGCTCGATGGATCCTTCAATCAGCAACGCCGTCCAGGGTGAGACTTTTCTCCTCGGACAGATCTTCATATTCGGTGGCCGCCTGCGGGCAACTCACTTAGCCATCTGGAGCGGATCGAGCTTCGCCCCAGCCATCGGTCATGTTGAAGCCTAAACTTCACGGCCGACATCGCGGGGACTTGATCTTGATGGACTCGAGCCACGGCCGAGCATGCAGCGCTGTCACGATGGGCATGATTTAGCTCGCCACGGGCGGTGCCTTGGTAGCGCCTGCGAATCCGCTCCGGTCTTGATCGAGCGATCGCCTGATCGAGGACGGTGGCTGGACACCGCCTCGGGGGCTGCAGCTTCCACGGCGATGGAGCTGAACTCTGACCTTGTCCCCTGTAAAGCTCGTGACTCTGAGGTGCCGGACTCCGAACCTCCAGCGCCTCTGCCAATCAAATCCGATTGGGCACCGATCATGGAGTTCACCACGACGGACATCTTTCAGCACTCGCCTTTTGGCGACATCCTAAATTCACTAAAGCATCTCCCACTATCCGGAGACCTGGCGGACTATGGCGAGGATGGTTGGGATCTGCAGACGACGAAGAAATTCAGGGCCCACCACCACCCACTTTGTAGCCACTATCGGCGATCTAACAGACATGCTAGACTACGACTCCGAAGACATCGGCGGTATGGGCGGCGATGCGGAGGCGAACAGAACCAGCGCCTCTGAGGCCTTTGAAGACCACCTCGTCATATGACATATACATGGAGGACACCCCAAAAGATGGGGACGGCGAAGAAGCGTGAGGCAGATTCATAAAAGAAACAGCCCAAGCGCCCGGCGTCGTGGCGCCGCTCTAAATCCGCCACAGCAAGAATGGAGATTTGGCCTTTGAGATAATAACACTCGAGCGGTGCGAAGACAATCCCCTCGGCAAGATTCAGCGCAAGAGGATGCGAAGCAAGCCCTCGCGAGAGAGTGGCGAGCGAAGAGGTCGAGGATGATAATTACATGCCTCCCTCGGGAGGCGAAGCAAGCCTCGGCGATGGCCAATTCGTTGTGCCGAGGATCCCGTCGAACAAGAGCATTTTAAGCGCGGGCTAATGGCCACGGCAAATAGCCTAAAGAAAAAGCAGCAGCAGCTTCAAGCTGATCAAGACCTGCTGGCGATCGATCGACCGAGGTCCTCGCGGCGAAGAGTATGAACTCGAGCGCCCTCAAGAGCTACCCCAAGCGCAAGTTGCTCCCGATTAGAGGAGGAAGCATACATACCTTCATCACCAGCGCTGTCTGGCCGACCGACCACCCGTGGTCGCGGCGAAGAGCATCGGGCCCTCCACCAAGACCGTACCCGGCATCGCTCCAAAATCTGAAGCCAGAAGGAGCAGCGCCGGACTTGCAAGATATATTAGAGGACAAAGCAAGGCAATCCAGATCCATCTACGGATCACGTGGGCGCCCCACGACCCACGACGAACACCGTCGCGCCGGATACAACAACTCCGGCCGGGCCGAACACAGCAGACAACGCTCACTCGAGCTACGTCGTGATATTGCTCAATACAGAGGCGCGGCACACCCACTATGCTTCACCGATGAAGTAATGGATCATCAAATCCCTGAAGGGTTTAAACCCGTAAACATTGAATCCTACGATGGTACAACAGACCCCACGGTTTGGATTGAAGATTATCTCCTTCACATCCATATGGCCCGCGGCGATGATCTCCACGCCATCAAATACCTCCCACTCAAGCTTAAAGGACTAGCTCGGCATTAAGCTTAATAGCCTGCCCGATCAATTGGGTGTTGGGAGGACACGGAAACCGCATTCCTCGACAACTTCCAGGGCACATATGTGCGACCACCTGACGCCGATGACCTAAGCCACATAATTCAGCAGCCAGACGAATCAGCCAGACAGTTACGGACACGGTTCTTGACAAACAAAAACCGAATATCGTCGACCGTCCGGATCACGAGGGCCCTCGCAGCCTTCAAACATAACATCATGACGAGTGGCTAGCCCGGCACCTAGGACAGGAAAAGCGAAATCCATGCCCTCACATCATTAATGACCGCTTTTGTGCGGGAGAGGATAACTAGCTAGCTTCGCAGCAACAACCTCGGTAAAAATTCTGGCAGTCCGGATACTAAGGACCACAATGGCGGTCGCGTCGAAGCAAAAATAAGCGCCCGTGATACGGCGGCGACAAGGAGGATCTGGCGGTCGGCGCTGGATTCGAGGCTCAAACCGGTCGGCGGAAGAAGCCATTCAAAACAACCACTCGGGTCCGTCAATTGACCGAATCCTCGACCGCTTATGCGGATACATGGCACCCCGAAAAGCCAGCTAACCACACCAGCGAGTGTTGGGTATTCAAGCAGGCGAGCAAGTTAATTGCCAAAAACAATGACAAGGGGCTGCATAGCGATGACGAGGAAGAAACCCGGCCACCGAACAGTAGAGGACAGAAGGGTTCCCCCCCACAAGTGCGGACGGTGAACATGATATCGCAACCCATATAACCAAGAGGGCGCGAGCGTGCACTAAGGGCGTATATCCGATGGAGCGATCGCCCTAAGTTCAATCCATGGTCCTCTTGCCCGATCACTTTCGATCGAAAAGACCATCCGACCAGTATCCGCCATGGCAGATTCGCCGCATTGGTTTTAGACCCAATCGTCGATGGATTTCACCTCACGAGAGTCTGATGGGCGGCGGCGTAGCTGAACCTGCTTTATCGAGGATACGGTCGCAAGATGGGCATAGACCCTCAAGATTAAACCTACAAAGACAACCTTTAAAGGCGTCATACCAGGTGTTGAAGCCAATTATGCGAGCTCGATCCTGCTGAAGTGGTCTTCGGATCCCGGACAATTTCGGGCGAGAGTTAATCTTGACATAGTCCCGTTCATAGCAGCTATCACGCTCTGCTCGGACGAACGCGTTTGCAAAGTTCAGCGGTGCCGCGTATGCATACCTCAAGCTCATGATGCGGGCCCTTGTGGAGTCATCACGGTCAGCGGAAATACGAGCGCTCCCTCGAGCGGAGGAACATCTGGCGGCTCTCGCGGCGAAATCTGAGCAGCCTTTTAAGGCAATTTTCGAGTCCGGCCGTTAAACGACCGGATACGGCCAAACGCGCCCGGAGCAACATCAACCAAGACCACCTAGCACGATCCGAGCACGCGTAGCAATGCGGCCCCGACACCTGCCCTCGCATGATTGCCAGACCAACCCACCGCGTACATCATTACGCTTTGGAGATACCATGGGCCTGGGGGGAGGGGCACGACCACAATAGCCCCAGAGTGCGGCTCGACCACACCAGGGGCTCACAAGTGTGTCGCCTTTTTTTTATTTTACTTTTTTGTATACACAGGACTCCGTTCACCAGAGGTTTTGCCCGGCGGCGATCCCGCCGAACTCACGATGCAACAGACAGGGAGGGAAGAAGGCTGCGACGAACACTCAGGTGGTCTCCATTACGGGCATTAAATTTGATTATATACACGATCGCAGCCCACCTGGAGAGGACATGTTTATTTAGTCCAATCCCTTGCTTACCACACTATTTGTATCCTTCCGCACTCATAGCAGAACTCCTTGAATAAATAATGCAGCATCTTTTGCCTATTATTGCATTACTTTACACATATGTTCATTAATGACATCTCGCACCCGTATATTTTGGTATGGCCGAATACACTAGGGGCTTACGTTCCCCGCATTATGGTGTGATAAGTCCGAACACTTTCACAAGTGCGGCACCCCGAACTTATAGCATTATATGAATCGGCTCCGAATCATGTCTTGGGTCAATAGTTGGGTTTGCCCGGCTCCCATGTTTTGGTGCCTTACGTTCCGTTCACGGCTAAGGTGGCCTTTGGGAGAACCACTGCGATTGCGCCCGATTGAGCAGGCGGCGCCTCGATGGAAAAGCTAAAACTAACTAGCATGATAAGGCGAGAGACCAGTCACTGTTCGAGAGGTCTTTTCGGGTCCTTAAAGGCTTATGCCTCTTCAAGCGAAGTACCGGATAATGTCCAACGAAGGCGTGGATAGCGCCCCGAATTCGGTCCTCCGAATACTCGGGGCTTCGCCGAAATTTAAAATTATAGAATTCTATGGCTAAGTGAGAGTGTTCAAGCATTATAAGTCCGGTTGACTTGTTCGTTGTGTTGAGTGCCTCCCTCGATGGACCCAAAAATGGGAACAAGAGTGCTCAAGTTTATCCCGAACACCCGGCACTTTCATGGCTTGGGGCTGAAGCCAACGACTTGCCATCTCTCGAGATCTTATAAGCGGCCGCCTGAAGGTAATATTTTAAATTAAACAAGTGTTGCTTAGCGCATATGAACAAAGTTTTCAGCGCGCAGGATAATACATAGCAAGTTTACTCAAAAATTACATCTCTGGGGCACTCATCCATAATATTGCAGGCACCCTTGAGACAGTCTTATAGTAAATTTGGGCGTCGATACTCCTTGCCCGTGGCGGCGGGTCGATAAAGCTTCTCGCATCCAGCCTGCCCAGTGCACCTTTATGCGGGCAAGGGCCAGCGAGCACCTTCAATCTGGCGGGCGCTTGATGACCTCCACCGAGGCGCGCATCCACCAGCCGCCGCCGAGGCGAAATAGCTCCCAGGCATGGCCTGTCTAGGCCATAGCCGGACTATGAGGCCCTTCATGGTCTCCTCAGCCACCTTGTGGAGCTCGACCAGCTGTTTCAGCTGGTCGCTAGAAACACCGAATGGCCGGCCTCGACATCTTGAGACGAAGACCTTCTCCGTCGAGCTCCCCTCCAGCCACGGTAGAATCTGGCGGCATCGGATAAACTACGGCGGCAGATCTGCAAGCGCCTGGAGAGCTCGAATGCGGGTAAGTGTCGGGTAGTTTACATTAACATGCTTGCTTTGCATGAAAAATGCCTTACCGCGCTATCTTCTTCACACCTTCAACCTCTGAAGGGCCTTATGGGCCTTGGCCTTGGCGGACTTGGCACTTTCAAGAGCGAGGCGAGCTCGGACTCTCGAGTCTTTGAGTCGCGCTCAAACTCTCATGCTTCTCCATGAGCACGGGCTCTTGCCACACTTCCGCCACCGCGCCTCCTACTTCTCTCGCTCTGCCCGTTCGCGGCCGCATTGCGTTCGACGCGGACACGGCCTCCTTCGGGGTTGCCACCTCGTTAGTGGCCCTGCAGTACCACGTTATCCTTGTCATTTTATTGCAACATAAATCCTTTTACGTAAGGTAAATCTTTAAAGTGGTGTTACTCACCTTCTTTGTCCTCGAGCTGCTTCTTGGCATGGCGAGCTCTTGCTCGGACCGCTCGAGATCTGCTTCAATGCACCGACCTCCACGATCAATGCGGCGAGAGGTCACCGGCGCGACTTGCAAACCCATATTGACATATTTTTAAGCAACCCTGCGTATATCTTTTAGATCCTCGGTCGGCTTTTCTTTCGAGCAGCCGAGCCGAGCATCGAAACTCTTGTCTATGTGGTATTACATTACATAATTTTAACTTCTTACCTCAAAGCTTTGTTAGAAGGCTGCTGCGAGCTTCAGTCGGCCCGCTCTTGGCAAGCTGAACCTTGAATCACCGCACTCATAATAGTGCGGTGTTCTTCGATGGAGCGCCTTTGGCGCCTCCAACAAGTTGTCCGGCGCCTCCGGTTGGGCGGGGGCGCCCGGTGTCACAATCTGCCCTTCTTGCAAAGGGCACTTTGCGGACTCGGAACCACTGCGGGTTCGGCGTGAAATCTGGCGCAAAGTCCGGAGGCTGCCTTGCGGCGCCTCCGAGACCTCCTCTGATGGGTCCCTTCCGGGATCCCACCTCGGTGTCCTCGGCGGCGAGGGGTGGAAGCGGTCGGAGCGGATTCCACGCCCGGCGCAGCCAATGACCCTTCGGCAAGCGAGGGAGATTATCGTCGGCGGACTGCGAGCGGTATGCGGCGTTAGAAGGACACTATGTGACAAACAGAAATGCAGATCATTCGAGGATCCGGATACTTACGATCTCGCTTTGAGGCTGGCCCTCAAGGGCCACTCTTCTTCGCCAGCGTTGGTGTTGGCGGAGCTGTCGAGGAATAGTTCTTCCCCTCTTGGACCCTTCGGCCTCCCCTGTTGGGGAGGCCTTCCTCTTCTCTCTCCCCCTGGGGAAGAGTCTTCCTCCTCCTCCTCATCTTGGGGAGGAATTAGCCTCAGTTAAATCGGACACCTGGCAGGGAATTCTTTGAGTGCCGTGGCCACCTTCTTGGCCTTCTTCTCCGGCACCACATGCGGTGCGGAACCAACAACCCCCCAGGCAGGCGTCCTTTGGAGTCTTCTAGCACAGGGGCCAGGCGGGCAGGCTGCTCGGCCTTCTTCATCCATTCTGTCAAAGGAGAAGGAGATTAAAAACCGCTTAGGGTCAAATTATTAACAACAAGTGTCCCATAAGGGAGTAGAATCACTTACCTCGTCACCTTTGGGCGCTGCGAGTGGAATCTGCGATCTTCCGTCGCGGGCGTGGGGGCTTGGCGCCCTTAAACAGCACCCTCGAGCGCCTTAAATGCGTTGTGTCGAAGAGCCGCTCAGCACTGGTGCTGTTCGGATCGAACTCCACAGTTGAATGCCGTTCTTGGCATGGGAGAATCCGGCGGACGAGCATGACTTGGACCATGTTGACCAGCTGAGCTTCTTGTTCACCGGCTTCTAGATCTGGGCTTGGAGTCCGTCGGCTCCTTGGTGCCCCACAACAAGCCCTTCTCTTTCCGGAGGTGAGCTGCGGGGATGCGGATCTGAACTCGGGGCGCTGCCCACGTAGGGTCGCGGCTCGGTGATGTAGAACCACCCGATTGCCACCCCTTGGCGGATTCCACGAAGGCCCCTTGAACCAAGGGCGTTGGGCATCTTGCCCAACATGGCGCCTCCGCCTCCACTTGAGTGCCCTTCACTACCTTCGGCTTGACATTGAAGGTCTTGAGCCAAGCGAAGTGGGGCTGGATCGAGAGGAAGGCCTCGCACGATGATAAACGCCGAGATGTTGAGGATGAAGTTGGCGCCGGATCATGGAAATCCGGGCCGTAGTAGAACATGAGCCCCGGACGAAGGGGTGAAGTGGAAAGCCCAGTCCGAGGAGGAAGTGGGGAGGAAAGCGACCCTCTCATGGGGCCGGGGGTGGGGATGAGCTGCCCTCGTCAGGCGGCCGGTCTGTGACGTCGCCGGAAAGGTATCCGGCGCTGCGCAGCTTTGTGATGTGCTCCTCCTTAGCGGTGGAGGCCAGCCATTTACCTCCCTCCGAACATGGTCGGAGAAGGTCGAGGCGAGATGTGCGAACTTGGGCGCTAGAACTCGGGTGCGTGGAGATGGATAAGCAAAGGAGGAAGAAGGCGTAGGTGAGAAGGTGAATCCTTATCCCTTAAATATAGGCGGACGAAGACTATGCGTCCCCCCCTAGCCTGGTAAAACTCGCTTATCTCCTAAGAGCCACCATCAATGGCGCGGTTGGGTTACCCACGTCTGTATTGATGAGAATCCCGGAATAAGGGGAACACGATCTCTGCTTCGACAAGACGTGCCAAGGAAACCGTTTCGCTAAATGTGCTGAGGTGGTATAATAAAAAAACGATTCAAGTAAAGGCTTGGTAGTGGTGTGACGTCATGCCACAAAAAAAGTGAGCAGATTTAACTTGTGTATATATTATTCTCTCTACGGTGGAATGTGGAATTTATTTTACAGAGCCGGACACTATCCTGGTGTTCACAATCTTCTCCGGATTATTCAAAGGAGGAACCCGCCTTGCAATGCCGAACATTATGCGCGCCGGACTCATTGTCATTGAAGCCAGTTCGAGGCTCTTGAGGAGTCTGGACTAGGGGTGTCCGGACAGCGGACTATCATCGTCGCGGGACTCCAAGACTACGAAGATACAAGATTGAAGACTCCGTCCGTGTCCGGATGGGACTTTCCTTGGCGTGGAAGGCAAGCTTGGCGTCTGGATATGTAGATCTCCTACCATTGTAACCGACTCTGTGTAACCCTAGCTGTCACACCTACCTAGTTCATGCATTAGAGTGTTGCATCATGTCTATTTTTTCAACGAAACTTGAAATGGGATTGCGGAACCCCAGCCCCCTGAAACAACTAGGGTTTACTAAAAATATTTTCGATGAACACTGAAATGCCCTTCTAAAAAGTCCATCATTTTGTCTTGGTCGAAGCTTTGCCAAAAGTGGTGCACATTTTCCTAGGTCATCCTAAGGTCATTGAATTAAATCATAGCTATTTGAATTTGGGCATTTAAAATTTATAAAATAATTCAAATGTCCAAATATCTCAAACTAAAATGTTTCATGTTGGAAATATTCCAACAATGGACCAGAGTAGTTTGGTGAATTTTAGAACATTTCGGTATTTTAAATAACTCAACAAAGTTGCAGGAAAATAGAAAAAGAAAAAAAGCGAGAAAAACTTACAGGCGCCGCTTAGCGGCCCACCGGCAGCCCAGCCCGCCAGCGCGCCAATGAGCTGCTTAACTTGCGAGCAGGCAGCCAAGGTGCTCGGCGGCGGCACCGCAGCTTCGCCACGCAGCTGCCCGCCGCCTACTTCACCCTCTCGCCGCCCCATCGCCTGGATGAGCTCCACGTCGCGCCGGACCCCCAGACACCCCCTCTCCTCCTGGTTCGTCTCCCTCGCTCGCCCACGCCATGGCCGCGCCACGTCGCCGCACCACCGTCGTAGCCGCGTCCTCCGTCGACCCCGCCGCGCCATCGTGTCCGAGAGCTCCGCCGCCGTCCGCTACTTGAGCTAGCGAGCCCCGGCGCTTCGCGTGCCCAAGCCGCCCGCCCGAAGCTTGCCCGCGCCACCGCCGGAGATCCCCTTCGCCGTCGCCGCCGCTACAGCTTCGCCCCGACCTGGCGGCGGCCTCTCGTGAGCTCTGTGAGCTCAGCTACCTTCAACCCTCTCCCTCTCGCTCCGTGCACCACAGCGACCGCCTGGCTTCGCGTGCACCCGCCGTCGCGAACCTAAATCGCCGGCGTGCCCCGGCCATCTTCCGTCACTTCACCGTGTCCAACACGTTCACCACATCGCCCGATGCTAACCGAGCACTTCCGCACCTCACCGCACACTCCACCTCGAGTTCCTCTCACCCGAGCTCGGTGGCCGCCAAACTTCGCCGCCGGCGTAACTCCGCCACCCGAGCCCAACGGACTCCGCCAAGAGTTGCGGTTTGTCCTCAACTGCACTCCGGTGGCCTCCGCGCCCCATTTGGTGGCGGAACGCAAAAACACTATCGCCGCCCGGCGTCGCTCGCCGGCGGCTAAACGCCGGTGGGTTTGACCCTGGCTTTGACCACGGGTGGCCCAGTTTGACCCCCCTGGGTCTATGACATGTGGGCCCAGCCCCACTAATTAATCTAGTTTAGTTTAATTAAATTCTAATTAAACTAACCCCACTGACACGCGGGACCCACTGGTCAGTTTGACCTGACCAGCCCGTTGACCCCGACGTCATCATGGCCTTGATCTTGTGTGATATTTAAATTCTTGGAATTATTTTTACGGAAATTCGAGAAAATGTTTCAAACTTCAAAATTCATATAAAATCAACCATAGCTCCAAATGAGACAAATTATATATGAAAAATGATCAGAAAAATCCAATCTATCCATCTGTACTGGTTTCATGCATGTTTACAGAAGCTAACCCACTGTTTATCACAGAACAAGTTTAAGCACTTTAAATGATCATATATGAGTTTGAATTTTGAATCTTTGGTTCAAATTGATTCAAACCCATCTGATCTTAGTTGCATTAGCCCAAAGCACTCATTTTGCCATGTCTCATTGCATGCATCATATTGTTGCATATTGTTTGGTAATGCTTGTGTATCGGTATTACTGCGGCGAGTTACGCTTTGAGAGTACCGTGATAACCCGACGAAGAGCAATACCCATGCAACGACCCGTCGAGCAAGCAACCAACCATTTGATCATATCGATAAAATCCCATGTTCTTGCTCCTGCTCTCGTTCTTGCATTAAGACAACGCGATTCAAACTGCTGTGTGTCTTTGCGGTAGTTGAACCCATTTCCTCTGCATGACTGTCATTGCCCACGATAACTAGATGAAACCCACTAGCATGTGTAGGAGTTGATTGAGCCATGTGATTGTGTTGTTCCTACCTTGCTATGCCTGCTATGCTTAGAGTCGTGTCGGTCGGTTCATCGGGGTGATGGCTAGAGTGAAATGATCGAGTCGATCTGAGAGTAAGGTGTTGAACACGATTTGGTAAAGGTATCGATGAAAGGCCATGTAGGAGTACATGGTGGGTTGTTTCATTGAGGCCGTCCTTAAGCTTGAGATCTGTATGTGCGATTTAAGATTCAGCTACTACCATACATTGGGCCTGAAATATGACCCTTTCGACTTCTTATTCACACTAGTCCTCTGTCCGGGAGTTGCAAGTAGTTTACGGTGTTTGTAGCCCTCTTTGGAGGCCGTGGACAGCGCGACCGTAGGGGTGGGCTGTGATCACGGTAGGTGCGTGGCGGGTGTACGGGATGCCCGTTTGGTATCTCGGGAACCTTGTTCACATCGTTTGGGGCTGTGGCGAGACTTGGCGGAACTCCTCATAGATGGAACCCAAATAGGCGATAAACTGGACTAGGGACTCGAGTGTCTAGGTAGGTCGTGGTCTACACCCACGTTGGCTTTAAGCTTGAAGTCTGCGAGCACATGTCGTGTCTGGGACGCTAAGTGGTGGAAACATGTATGAAGAAGTACACCCTGCAGGTTAACATCATCTATTGAATAGCGCGTCATGATAAGGACTACTTGGTTGCTTATACGGTTCATAGACAAGTAAATGGATACTACTAAAAGCCTCAAGATAAGCGTGAGTGCGAGGATGGCTTCTCCGTAGGAAGGCGGGTTGAATCCTCGGTGGTGTATTGAAGTGATGAGTAGTGGACTCGAGTGCGCAAAACTATTTCATGTTGGTGTCTCGTAGGATAGCTTAGCCATGAGTCAAAGCTGGCTTGCTGCAATAACCCCACCAACCCTTCTTGATAATATGCATGTATATAGGGTCTGATGTAAGTCTTGCTGAGTACCTTTGTACTCATGTTGCTTTAATTTACATTTTTCAGAAGATGCCACAAACCCTCCCGACGGGTTCTTTGTAGACGTTGACATCGATTTAGTAGACTAAGGCCAGTGGTGATCTGTGCAAGAGAAGGACCATGTAGTATAGCTAGGCTTACCCTAGCCTCTTTTATTTTACTAGTTATGCGTACTCGGACAAGACACTTCATTGTTGGCTTGTATGCTTGTATGACTTGTATGTGGGTCGTGTGACCCGTACTTGTGTGTATGTTATGAATGGCTCTCTGAGCCTTTAAATAAAATACTTGTGTCGTAGAGTCATGTTGTGATGCCTTGTTGTATTTGCACATATCGAGCATATTGTGTGTATGATTGAAATGCTTGGTATGTGTGGGATCGACTATCTAGTTGTTTATCTTTAATAGCCTCTCTTACGGAAATGTCTCCTAGTGTCTCCATTGAGCCATGGTAGCTTGCTCTTGCTCCGAACACTTAGGCTGGCCGGCATGTGTCCTTCTTCGTTCGATTATGTTCCCTCGGGAAATGTCACGCATTAGTCTGGAGTCCTGTTAGCCGCTATAGCCGGTTTACGAGTCCTGCTAGCCCAGCCTACTGGCCGGAACTTACTTGCTGTTGACCAACACGTTCGATCTTTGGGTCATGGATGCCTGTCCCTGTAAGTCTGTGCCACTTTGGGTTTACGACTAGTCATGTCAGCCCGGGCTCCTTTTCATATGGATGTGCACACGGTATCATATTTTCCGTCCAAAGCTCTTAGGATCTTCTTGATGATGAATTTGGCGGTTATCTCTTCACTTCCTAAGCCGGCAATCTCATTTGTGATAAGAGCAAGCCTAGAGTACATTTCAGCGGCACCTTCACCATCCTTCATTTTGAACTTGTCAAGCTGACTTTGAAGCACATCCAACTTGGATTCCTTAACGGAGTCGGTACCTTCGTGCATATCAATCAAAGTATCCCAAATTTCCTTTGCATTCTAAAGACGGCTGATTTTGTTGAATTCTTCGGGGCACAATCCGTTGAAGAGGATATCACAAGCTTGAGTGTTGTATTGCAGCATCTTCAACTCTTCCGCGCTAGCTTCACGGTTCGCTTCTCTCCCATCAAAGAATTCACCTTGAAAGACAATACACATAATAGCCCAAATGGCGGGGTTATGTCCAAGAATATGCATTTTTATCTTATGCTTCCAACTAGCAAAATTAGTACCATCAAAGTAAAGACCTCTACGATGATAGTTTCCCTCGCTAGACGCCATACTCTCCTAGGTTGTGAAACCAAGGCTATGACTACCAAAAGCTATGGAAATGAAAGCAAATGGAAACCAAAGATCTGATACCACTTGTAGGATAGAAAGTATGTCTAGAGGGGGGTGATTAGACTACTTGACCAAATAAAAGCTTATCCTTTTCCCAATTTTAGTCTTTGGTAGATTTTAGCTAACTTAGCACAATTCAAGCAATCTTAACACAATTCAAGCAAGCATGCAAAGAGTATATGAGCAGCGGAAAGTAAAGCATGCAACTTGCAAGAATCTAAAGGGAAGGGTTTGGAGAATTCAAACGCAATTAGAGACACGGATGTTTTTGTCGTGGTTCCATAGGTGGTGCTATCGTACATCCACGTTGATGGAGACTTCAACCCACGAAGGTTAATGGTTGCGCGATTCCACGGAGGGCTCCACCCACGAAGGGTCCATGAAGAAGCAACCTTGTCTATCCCACCATGGTCGTCGCCCACGAAGGACTTGCCTCACTAGCGGTAGATCTTCACGAAGTATGCGATCTCCTTGCCCTTACAAACTCCTTGGTTCAACTCCACAATCTTGTCGGAGGCTCCCAAGTGACACCTAGCCAATCTAGGAGACACCACTCTCCAAGAAGTAACAAATGGTGTGTTGATGATGAACTTCTTGCTCTTGTGCTTCAAATGATAGTATCCCCAACACTCAACTCTCTCTCACAGGATTTGGATTTGGTGGAAAGAAGATTTGAGTGGAAAGCAACTTGGGGAAGGCTGGAGATCAAGATTCATATGGTAGGAATGGAATATCTTGGCCTCAACACAAGTGTAGGTGGTTCTCTCTCAGAAAATGTATGCTGGAAGTGTAGGTTCGTTCTGATGGCTCTCTCCACGAATGAAGAGGAGGTGGAGGGGTATATATAGCCTCCACACAAAATCTAACCGTTACACACAACTTGGCAAACTCGGTGGGACCGAATTGAGAAACTCGGTCGTACCGATTCAGCAAATCTAGTGACCGTTAGGATTTTCAGTGGGACCGACATGCAACTCTGTAGGACCGATATGATTAGGGTTAGGGCATAACATAATCTCGGTGGGACCGATTACACAAACTCGGTGGGACCGATTTTGGTAATAAGATAACCAGAGAGTTGGTCAGGTAAACTCGGTGGGACCGGTTCGCTCATTTCGGTGGTACCGAAACGTTACGAAAATGAAACGGAGAGTTTACATTGCAATCTCGGGGGGACAGATCGCTCATCTTGGTGGTACCGAAACATTACGAAGTGAAACAGCAATCCCATCTCGGTGAGACCGAGATGCCTATCGATGAGACCGATTTGCCTAGGGTTTGTGGTAGTGGCTATGACATCTCAACTCGGTGGCGCCGGAAAGAAAGAATCGGTAGTGCCGAGTTTGACTTGTCATTTAGGTCATGTGTGGATGTGAGAAAGTAGTTGAGGGCTTTGGAGAATATCACTAAGCATTTTGAGCAAGTAAGCCATTAAGCAACACCTCATCCCTCCTTGATAGTATTGGCTTTTCCTATAGACTCAATGTGATCTTGGATCACTAAAATATAAAATGTAGAGTCTTGAGCTTTAAGCTTGAGCCAATCCTTTTGTCCTTGGCATTTTGAGGGGTCCACTTTTCTCATCCATGCCATGCCAATCATTGAGCTTTCCTGAAATATTCACCTTGAAATAGCATTAGCTCAATGAGCTATATGTTGTTAGGAATTACCAAAACCACCTAGGGATAGTTGCACTTTCAGTTTGGACATCGGAATGGTACCGGGTGAGTTCGGGCATTTTCCGGAGTACCGGGAGGTTACCGGAACCATCTGGAGAGTGTAGTGGGAGAGAGGAGCAGGCGTCCTAGGAGGCCCCCCCCAAGCCCAATCCGAATTGGGAGGGGGCCGGCCCCCTTTCCTTCCTCCCTCTCTCCTCCTTCCTTCTTCTCCTACTCCTGCTTGGAAGGGGGGAATCCTACTCCCGGTGGGGGTAGGACTCCCCTAGGGTGCGCCATAGAGAGGGCCGGCCCTCCCCTCCTCCACTCCTTTATATATGGGGGAGGGATGAGGGAGTCCTGGACTAGGGGGTGTCCGGACAGCCGGACTATCATCGTCCGCCGGACTCCAAGACTACGAAGATACAAGATTGAAGACTCCGTCCCGTGTCCGGATGGGACTTTCCTTGGCGTGGAAGGCAAGCTTGGCGATACGGATATGTAGATCTCCTACCATTGTAACCGACTCTGTGTAACCCTAGCCCCCTCCGGTGTCTATATAAACCGGAGGGGTTTAGTCCGTAGGACATAACCTCCATTACAACAATCATACCATAGGCTAGCTTCTAGGGTTTAGCCTCCTCGATCTCGTGGTAGATCCACTCTTGTAATACACATCATCAATATTAATCAAGCAGGACGTGGGTTTTACCTCCATCAAGAGGGCCCGAACACAGGTAAAACATCGTGTCCCTTGTCTCCTGTTACCATCCGCCTAGACGCACAGTTCGGGACCCCCTACCCGAGATCCACCGGTTTTGACACCGACATTGGTGCTTTCATTGAGAGTTCCTCGGTGTCATCACCGATAGGCTTGATGGCTCCTTCAATCAGCAACGCCGTCCAGGGTGAGACTTTTCTCCTCGGACAGATCTTCATATTCGGTGGCCGCACTGCGGGCCAACTCACTTGGCCATCTGGAGCAGATCGAAAGCTACGCCCCTGGCCATCAGGTCATGTTCAGAAGCCTAAACTTCACGGCCGACATCCGCGGGGACTTGATCTTCGATGGACTCGAGCCACAGCCGAGCATGCCGCGCTGTCACGATGGGCATGATTTAGCTCTGCCACCGGACAGTGCCTTGGTGGCCGCACACGAATCCGCTCCGGTCTTCAGTCCAGAGCCGATCGCCCTGATCGAGGACCGGTGGCTGGACACCGCCTCGGGGGCTGCAGCTTCCACGGCGATGGAGCTGAACTCTGACCTTGTCCCCTGTAAAGCTCGTGACTCTGAGGTGCCGGACTCCGAACCTCCAGCGCCTCTGCCAATCAAATCCGATTGGGCGCCGATCATGGAGTTCACCACGACGGACATCTTTCAGCACTCGCCTTTTGGCGACATCCTAAATTCACTAAAGCATCTCCCACTATCCGGAGAGACCTGGCCGGACTATGGCCAGGATGGTTGGGATGCGGACGACGAAGAAATTCAGGGCCCACCCACCACCCACTTTGTAGCCACTGTCGACGATCTAACCGACATGCTAGACTACGACTCCGAAGACATCGGCGGTATGGGCGGCGATGCGGAGGCGAGCGAGAACCAGCGCCTACAGGCCTTTGGAAGACCACCTCGTCATATGACATATACATGGAGGACACCCCAAAAGATGGGGACGGCGAAGAAGCGGCGGAGGCAGATTCCTAAAAAAACAGCCCAAGCGCCAAGCGTCGTGGCGCCGCTCTAAATCCCGCCACAGCAAGAATGGAGATTTCGCACCGGAGATAATAACACTCGAGGCGGTGCGAAGACAATCCCTCGGCAAGATTCAGCGCAAGAGGATGCGAAGCAAGCCCTCGCGAGAGTGGCGAGCGAAGAGGTCGAGGATGATAATTACATGCCTCCCTCCGGAGACGAAGCAAGCCTCGGCGACAGCCAATTCGTTGTGCCGAGGATCCCGTCGAACAAGAGCGTTTTAAGCGCGGGCTAATGGCCACGGCAAATAGCCTAAAGAAAAAGCAGCAGCAGCTTCAAGCTGATCAAGACCTGCTGGCGATCGATCGACCGAGGTCCTCGCGGCGAAGAGTATGAACTCGAGCGCCCTCAAGAGCTACCCCAAGCGCAAGTTGCTCCCCGATTAGAGGAGGAAGCATACATACCTTCATCACCAGCGCTGTCTGGCCGACCGACCACCCGTGGTCGCGACGAGAGAGCATCGGGCCCTCCACCAAGACCGTACCCCGGCATCGCTCCAAGAGTACGAAGCCAAGAAGGAACGCGCCGGACTTGCAAGATATATTAGAGGACAAAGCAAGGCAATCCAGATCCATCTACGGATCACGTGGGCGCCCCACGACCCACGACGAACACCGTCGCGCCGGATACAACAACTCCGGCCGGGCCGAACACAGCAGACAACGCTCACTCGAGCTACGTCGTGATATTGCTCAATACAGAGGCGCGGCACACCCACTATGCTTCACCGATGAAGTAATGGATCATCAAATCCCTGAAGGGTTTAAACCCGTAAACATTGAATCCTACGATGGCACAACAGACCCCACGGTTTGGATTGAAGATTATCTCCTTCACATCCATATGGCCCGCGGCGATGATCTCCACGCCATCAAATACCTCCCACTCAAGCTTAAAGGACTAGCTCGGCATTCGCTTAATAGCCTGCCCGCAGTCAATTGGGTGTTGGGAGGACCTGGAAGCCGCATTCCTCGACAACTTCCAGGGCACATATGTGCGACCACCTGACGCCGATGACCTAAGCCACATAATTCAGCAGCCAGACGAATCAGCCAGACAGTTCTGGACACGGTTCTTGACAAACAAAAACCGAATCGTCGACTGTCCGGATGCAGAGGCCCTCGCAGCCTTCAAACATAACATCCGCGACGAGTGGCTAGCCCGGCACCTAGGACAGGAAAAGCCGAAATCCATGGCAGCCCTCACATCATTAATGACCCGCTTTTGTGCGGGAGAGGATAACTGGCTGGCTCGCAGCAACAACCTCGGTAAAAATTCTGGCAGTCCGGATACTAAGGACCACAATGGCGGGTCGCGTCGAAGCAAAAATAAGCGCCCGTATAACGGCGACGACAAGGAGGATCTGGCGGTCGGCGCTGGATTCGAGGCTCAAACCGGTCGTGGAAGAAGCCATTCAAAACAACCACTCCGGGTCCGTCCAATTGACCGAATCCTCGACCGCTTATGCCAGATACATGGCACCCCCGAAAAGCCAGCTAACCACACCAACAGAGACTGTTGGGTATTCAAGCAGGCAGGCAAGTTAATTGCCAAAAACAATGACAAGGGGCTGCATAGCGATGACGAGGAAGAAACCCGGCCACCGAACAGTAGAGGACAGAAGGGTTCCCCCCCACAAGTGCGGACGGTGAACATGATATACGCAACCCATATAACCAAGAGGGAGCGGAAGCGTGCACTAAGGGCGTATATCCGATGGAGCGATCGCCCTAAGTTCAATCCATGGTCCTCTTGCCCGATCACTTTCGATCGAAAAGACCATCCGACCGATATCCGCCATGGCAGATTCGCGCATTGGTTTTAGACCCAATCGTCGATGGATTTCACCTCACGAGAGTCGATGGGCGGCGGCAGAGCTGAACCTGCTTTATCGGGATCGGTCGCCAAGATGGGCATAGACCCTCAAGGATTAAACCTACAAAGACAACCTTTAAAGCGTCATACCAGGTGTTGAAGCCAATTATACAGAGCTCGATCCTGCTGAAGTGGTCTTGGATCCCGGACAATTTCGGGCGAGAGTTAATCTTGACATAGTCCCGTTCCGCAACAGCTATCACGCTCTGCTCGGACGAACGCGTTTGCAAAGTTCAGCGGTGCCGCGTTATGCATACCTCAAGCTCATGATGCGGGCCCTTGTGGAGTCATCACGGTCAGCGGAAATACGGGCGCTCCTCCGAGCGGAGGAACATCTGGCTCTCTCGGCGGAAATCTGAGCAGCCTTTTAAGGCAATTTTGAGTCCGGCCGTTAAGCGACCGGATCTGACCAAACGCGCCGGAGCAACATCAACCAAGACCACCTAGCACGATCCGAGCACAGCGTAGCAATGCGGCCCGACACCTGCCCTCGCGCATGATTGCGGACCAACCCACGCGTACATCATTACGCTTTGGAATACCATGGGCACAGGGGAGGGCACGACCACAATAGCCCAGTGCGGCTCGACCACACCAGGGGCTCACAAGTGTGTCGCCTTTTTTTTATTTTACTTTTTTGTATACACAGGACTCCGTTCACCAGAGGTTTTGCCCGGCGGCGATCCCGCCGAACTCACGATGCAACAGACAGGGAGGGAAGAAGGCTGCGACGAACACTCAGGTGGTCTCCATTACGGGCATTAAATTTGATTATATACACCAGTCTGCAGCCCACCCCTGGAGGGGGACATGTTTATTTAGTCCAATCCCTTGCTTACCACACTATTTGTATCCTTCCGCACTCATAGCAGAACTCCTTGAATAATAAATGCAGCATCTTTTGCCTATTATTGCATTACTTTACACATATGTTCATTAATGACATCTCGCACCCGTATATTTTGGTATGGCCGAATACACTAGGGGCTTACGTTCCCCGCATTATGGTGTGATAAGTCCGAACACTTTCACAAGTGCGGCACCCCGAACTTATAGCATTATATGAATCGGCTCCGAATCATGTCTTGGGTCAATAGTTGGGTTTGCCCGGCTCCCATGTTTTGGTGCCTTACGTTCCGTTCTGTCAGCTAAGGTGGCACTAGGAGAACCACTGCGATTGCGCCCCGATTGAGCCGGGCGAGCGCCTCAGTGGAGAAAGATAAAACTAACTAGCATGATAAGGCGAGAGACCAGTCACTGTTCGAGAGGTCTTTTCGGGTCCTTAAAGGCTTATGCCTCTTCAAGCGAAGTACCGGATAATGTCCAACGAAGGCGTGGATAGCGCCCCGAATTCGGTCCTCCGAATACTCGGGGCTTCGCCGAAATTTAAAATTATAGAATTCTATGGCTAAGTGAGAGTGTTCAAGCATTATAAGTCCGGTTGACTTGTTCGTTGTGTTGAGTGCCTCCTCGATGGACCCAAAATGGGAACAAGAGTGCTCAAGTTTATCCCTAACACCCCAAAGACTTTCATGGCTTGGGGGCTGAAGCCAACGACTTGCCATCTCTCGAGATCTTATAAGCGGCCGCCTGAAGGTAATATTTTAAATTAAACAAGTGTTGCTTAGCGATATGAACAAAGTTTTCAGCGCACAGGATAATACATAGCAAGTTTACTCAAAAATTACATCTCTGGGGCACTCATCCGCAATATTGCGGGCACCCTTCAGGACAGTCTTATAGTAAATTTCGGGCGTACGATACTCCTTGCCCGCTGGCGGCGGGTCAGTAAGAAGCTTCTCTGCATCCAGCCTGCCCCAGTGCACCTTTATGCGGGCAAGGGCCCGGCGAGCACCTTCAATACAGGCGGAGCGCTTGATGACCTCCACCCAGGGGCACGCATCCACCAGCCACCGCACGAGGCCGAAATAGCTCCCAGGCATGGCCTGTCTAGGCCATAGCCGGACTATGAGGCCCTTCATGGTCTCCTCAGCCGCCTTGTGGAGCTCGACCAGCTGTTTCAGCTGGTCGCTAGGGGGCACCGAATGGCCGGCCTCAGCATACTGAGACCAGAAGACCTTCTCCGTCGAGCTCCCCTCCTGGCCACGGTAGAATGCGGCGGCATCGGATAAACTACGCGGCAGATCTGCAAACGCCCCTGGAGAGCTCCGAATGCGGGTAAGTGTCAGGTAGTTTACATTAACATGCTTGCTTTGCATGAAAAATGCCTTACCCGCCGCTATCTTCTTCACACCTTCAACCTCCTGAAGGGCCTTATGGGCCTTGGCCTTGGCGGACTTGGCACTTTCAAGAGCCGAGGCGAGCTCGGACTCTCGAGTCTTTGAGTCGCGCTCCAAACTCTCATGCTTCTCCATGAGAGCCTGGAGCTCTTGCCACACTTCCGCCACCCGCGCCTCCTACTTCTCTCGCTCTGCCCGTTCCGCGGCCGCATTGCGTTCGGCCGCGGACACAGCCTCCTTCAGGGTTGCCACCTCGTTAGTGGCCCCTGCAGTACCCACGTTATCCTTGTCATTTTTATTGCAACATAAATCCTTTTCTGTAAGGTAAATCTTTAAAGTGGTGTTACTCACCTTCTTTGTCCTCGAGCTGCTTCTTGGCATGGCCGAGCTCTTGCTCGGACCGCTCGAGATCCTGCTTCAATGCACCGACCTCCACAGTCAATGCGGCGAGAGGTCACCAAGCAACTGCAAACCCATATTGACATATTTTTAAGCAACCCTGCGTATATCTTTTAGATCCTCGGTCCGGCTTTTCTTTCCGAGCGCCGAACCGAGCATCGAAACTCTTGTCTATGTGGTATTACATTACATAATTTTAACTTCTTACCTCAAAGCTCGTTAGAAGGCTGCTGCGAGCTTCGGTCGGCCCGCTCTTGGCAAGCTGAACCTTGAATCACCGCACTCATAATAGTGCGGTGTTCTTCGATGGAAGCGCCTTTGGCGCCTCCAACAAGTTGTCCGGCGCCTCCGGTTGGGCGGGGCCGCGGTGTCACGGTCTGCCCTTCTTGCAAAGGGGCCGCTGCGGACTCGGAACCACTGCGGGTTCGGCGTGAAATCTGGCGCAAAGTCCGGGAGGCTGCCTTGCGGCGCCTCCGGAGCCTCCTCCTGATGGGTCCCTTCCCGGGATCCCACCTCGGTGTCCTCAGCAGCGCGAGGGGTGGAGGCAGTCGGAACGGATTCCACGCCCGACGCAGCCAACGACCCGCTCGACGAAGCAGGGAGATCATCGTCGGCCGGACTGCAGACAGTATGCGGCGTTAGAAGGACACTATGTGACAAACAGAAATTGCAGATCATTCAGGGATCCGGATACTTACGATCTCGCCTGAGGCCTGGCCCTCAAGGGCCACTCTTCTTCGCCAACGTTGGTGTTGGCGGAGCTGTCCGGGGGAATAGTTCTTCCCCTCTTGGACCCTTCGGCCTCCCCTGTTGGGGAGGCCTTCCTCTTTCTCTCTCCCCCCTCTGGGAGAGAGTCTTCCTCCTCCTCCTCATCTTCGGGGGAGGAATTCGCCTCGGATTCGTCGGACACCTGAAAACGGGAATTCTTTCGAGTGCCCGTGGCCACCTTCTTGGCCTTCTTCTCCGGCACCACATGCGGTGCCGGAACCAACAGCCCCGCTAGACGGGCGTCCACTGGGTCTTCTAGCATGGGAGCCGGGCAGACGAGCTGCTCGGCCTTCTTCATCCATTCCTGTCAAAGGAGAAGGGAGATTAAAAAACCCGCTTAGGGTCAAATTATTAACAACAAGTGTCCCATAAGGGAGTAGAATCACTTACCTCGTCAGCTGGACGCTGCGAGTGGAATCTGCGATCTTCCGTCGCGGACGTGGGGGCTTCGGCGCCCTTAAACAGCACCCTCCAGGCGCCTTCGTACGTTGTGTCGAAGAGCCCGCTCAGCACCTGGTGCTGTTCCGGATCGAACTCCCACAGATTGAATGCCTGTTCTTGGCATGGGAGAATCCGGCGGACGAGCATGACTTGGACCACGTTGACCAGCCTGAGCTTCTTGTTCACCAGCTTCTAGATACAGGCTTGGAGTCCCGTCAGCTCCTTCGAATTGCCCCACAACAAGCCCTTCTCTTTCCAGGAGGTGAGCTGCGCGGGGATGCCAGATCTGAACTCGGGGGCCGCTGCCCACGTAGGGTCGCGCGGCTCGGTGATGTAGAACCACCCCGATTGCCACCCCTTGACGGATTCCACGAAGGCCCCTTCGAACCAAAGGATGTTGGGCATCTTGCCCAACATGGCGCCTCCGCACTCCACTTGAGTGCCCTTCACTACCTTCGGCTTGACATTGAAGGTCTTGAGCCACAAGCCGAAGTGGGGCTGGATGCAGAGGAAGGCCTCGCACACGATGATAAACGCCGAGATGTTGAGGATGAAGTTCGGCGCCAGATCATGGAAATCCAGGCCGTAGTAGAACATGAGCCCCCGGACGAAGGGGTGAAGTGGAAAGCCCAGTCCGAGGAGGAAGTGGGGGAGGAAAACGACCCTCTCATGGGGCCCGGGGGTGGGGATGAGCTGCCCCTCGTCGGGCAGCCGGTGCGCGACGTCGCCGGAAAGGTATCCGGCGCTGCGCAGCTTTGTGATGTGCTCCTCCTTAACGGTGGAGGCCAGCCATTTACCTCCCACTCCGAACATGGTCGGAGAAGGTCGAGGCGAGATGTGCGAACTTGGGCGCTAGAACTCGGGTGCGTGGAGATGGATAAGCAAAGGAGGAAGAAGGCGTAGGTGAGAAGGTGAATCCTTATCCCTTAAATATAGGCGGACGAAGACTATGCGTCCCCCCCTAGCCTGGTAAAACTCGCTTATCTCCTAAGCGCCACCATCAATAAGGCGGTTGGGTTACCCACGCGTATTGATGAGAATCCGGAATAAGGGAACACGATCTCGCTCGACAAGGCGTGCCAAGGAAACCGTTTCGCTAAATGCTTCTGAGGTGGTATAATAAAAAAACGATTCAAGTAAAGGCTTGGTAGTGGTGTGACGTCATGCCACAAAAAAAGTGAGCAGATTTAACTTGTGTATATATTATTCTCTCTACGGTGGAATGTGGAATTTATTTTACAGAGCCGGACACTATCCTGGTGTTCACAATCTTCTCCGGATTATTCAAAGGAGGAACCCGCCTTGCAATGCCGAACATTATCTTGCGCGGACTCATTGTCATTGAAGCCAGGTTCAGGGCTCTTGAGGAGTCTGGACTAGGGGTGTCCGGACAGCGGACTATCATCGTCCGCGGACTCCAAGACTACGAAGATACAAGATTGAAGACTCCGTCCCGTGTCCGGATGGGACTTTCCTTGGCGTGGAAGGCAAGCTTGGCGATACGGATATGTAGATCTCCTACCATTGTAACCGACTCTGTGTAACCCTAGCTGTCACACCCTACCTAGTTCATGCATTAGAGTGTTGCATCATGTCTATTTTTTTCAACAGAAACTTGAAATGGGATTGCCAGAACCCCCAGCCCCCTCTGAAACAACTAGGGTTTACTAAAAATATTTTCGATGAACCTGAAATGCCCTTCTAAAAAGTCCATCATTTTTGTCTTGGTCCAGAAGCTTTGCCAAAAGTGGTGCACATTTTCCTAGGTCATCCTAAGGTCATTGAATTAAATCATAGCTATTTGAATTTGGGCATTTAAAATTTATAAAATAATTCAAATGTCCAAATATCTCCAAACTAAAATGTTTCATGTTGGAAATATTCCAACAATGGACCAGGAGTAGTTTGGTGAATTTTAGAACATTTCTGGTATTTTAAATAACTCAACAAAGTTGCAGGAAAATAGAAAAAGAAAAAGCAAGCGAAAAACTTACAGGCGCCGCTTAGCCCCCACTGGCCGCCCAGCCCGCCACCGCCCAATGAGCTGCTTAACTTGCCAGCGCAGCAGCCAAGGTGCTCGGCGGCGGCACCGCAGCTCGCCACGCAGCTGCCCGCCGCCTTGCTTCACCCTCTCGCCGCCCCATCGCCCTGGATGAGCTCCACGTCGCGCCCCGGACCCCAGACACCCCCTCTCCTCCCTGGTTCGTCTCCCTCGCTCCCCCACGCCATGGCCGACGCCACCGTCGCCGCACCACCGTCGTAGCCGCGTCCTCCGTCGACCCCACGCCGCGCCATCGTGTCCAGGAGCTCCGCCGCCGTCCGCTACTTCGAGCTAGCCGAGCCCGAAGCGCTTCGCGTGCCAGCCGCCGCACCGAAGCCGCTTCGCCCGCGCCACCGCCGGAGATCCCCGCGCCGTCGCCGCCGCTACAGCTCGCCCCGACCCGCCGACGGCCTCTCGTGAGCTCTGTGAGCTCAGCTACCTTCAACCCTCTCCCTCTCGCTCCGTGCACCACAACGACCGCCTGGCTTCGCGTGCACCGCCGTCGCGGACCTCGCCGACGCGTGCCCCGACCATCTTCCGGTCACTTCACCGTGTCCAACACGTTCACCACATCGCCTTGATGCTAACCGAGCACTTCCGCACCTCACCGCACACTCCACCTCGAGTTCACTCTCACCCGAGCTCCGGTGGCCGCCAAACTTCGCCGCCGCGCCAACTCCGCCACCCGAGCCCAACGGACTCCGCCAAGAGTTGCGGTTTGTCCTCAACTGCACTCCGGTGGCCTCCGCGCCCCATTTGGTGGCCGGAACGCCAAAAACACTATCGCCGCCAGCGTCGCTCGGCCAAGCTAAGCGCCGTGGGTTTGACCACGGCTTTGACCACGGGTGGCCCGTTTGACCCCCACAGGTCTATGACATGTGGGCCCAGCCCACTAATTAATCTAGTTTAGTTTAATTAAATTCTAATTAAACTAACCCCATCGACATGCAGGACCCACTGGTCAGTTTGACCTGACCAGCCCGTTGACCCCAGACGTCATCATGGCGAGTCTTGTGTGATATTTAAATTCTTGGAATTATTTTTACACAGGAAATTCCAGAAAATGTTTCAAACTTCAAAAATTCATATAAAATCAACCATAGCTCCAAATGAGACAAATTATATATGAAAAATGATCAGAAAAATCCAATCTATCCATCTGTACTGGTTTCATGCATGTTTACAGAAGCTAACCCACTGTTTATCACAGAACAAGTTTAAGCACTTTAAATGATCATATATGAGTTTGAATTTTGAATCTTTGGTTCAAATTGATTCAAACCCATCTGATCTTAGTTGCATTAGCCCAAAGCACTCATTTTGCCATGTCTCATTGCATGCATCATATTGTTGCATATTGTTTGGTAATGCTTGTGTATCGGTATTATTGCGGCGAGTTACGCCTCGAGAGTACCGTGATAACCCCGACGAAGAGCAATACCCGTGCAGCGACCCGTCGAGCAAGCAACCAACCATTTGATCATATCGATAAAATCCATGTTCTTGCTCCTGCTCTCGTTCTCTGCATTAAGACAACGCGATTCAAACTGCTGTGTGCTGCGGTAGTTGAACCCATTTCCTCTGCATGACTGTCATTGCCACAATAACTAGATGAAACCCACTAGCATGTGTAGGAGTTGATTGAGCCATGTGATTGTGTTGTTCCTACCTTGCTATGCCTGCTATGCTTAGAGTCGTGTCGTGTCGGTTCATCGGGTGATGGCTAGAGTGAAATGATCGAGTCGATGAGAGTAAGGTGTTGAACACGATTTGGTAAAGGTATCGATGAAAGGCCATGTAGGAGTACATGGTGGGTTGTTTCATTGAGGCCGTCCTTAAACTCGAGATCTGTATGTGCGATTTAAGATTCAGCTACTACCATACATTGGGCCTGAAATATGACCCGCTCGACTTCTTATTCACACTAGTCCTCTGTCCGGGAGTTGCAAGTAGTTTACGTGTTTGTAGCCTCTTGGAGGCCGTGGACAGCGCCACGACCGTAGGGGTGGGCTGTGATCGGTAGGTGCGTGGCGGGTGTACGGGATGCCCGTTTGGTATCTCGGGAACCTTGTTCACATCGTTTGGGGCTGTGAGCGAGACTTGCCGAACTCCTCATAGATGGAACCCAAATAGGCGATAAACCGGACTAGGGACTCGAGTGTCTAGGTAGGTCGTGGTCTACACCCACGTTGGCTTTTCTGAAGTCTGCCGAGCACATGTCGTGTGCGGGCGCTAAGTGGTGGAAACATGTATGAAGAAGTACACCCTGCAGGTTAACATCATCTATTGAATAGCGCGTCATGATAAAGGACTACTTGGTTGCTTATACAGTTCATAGACAAGTAAATGGATACTACTAAAAGCCTCAAGATAAGCGTGAGTGCCGAGGATGGCTTCTCCGTAGGAAGACGGGGTTGAATCCTCGGTGGTGTATTGAAGTGATGAGTAGTGGACTCGAGTGCGCAAAACTATTTCATGTTGGTGTCTCGTAGGATAGCTTAGCCATGAGTCAAAGCTGGCTTGCTGCAATAACCCCACCAACCCTTCTTGATAATATGCATGTATATAGGGTCTGATGTAAGTCTTGCTGAGTACCTTTGTACTCATGTTGCTTTAATTTACATTTTTCAGAAGATGCCACAAACCCTCCCGACGGGTTCTTTGTAGACGTTGACATCGACGAGTAGACTAAGGCCCAGGTGGTGATCCTGTGCAAGAGAAGGACCATGTAGTATAGCTAGGCTTACCCTAGCCTCTTTTATTTTACTAGTTATGCATACTCGGACAAGACACTTCATTGTTGGCTTGTATGCTTGTATGACTTGTATGTGGGTCGTGTGACCCGTACTTGTGTGTATGTTATGAATGGCTCTCTGAGCCTTTAAATAAAGTACTTGTGTCGTAGAGTCATGTTGTGATGCCTTGTTGTATTTGCACATATCGAGCATATTGTGTGTATGATTGAAATGCTTGGTATGTGTGGGATCGACTATCTAGTTGTTTATCTTTAATAGCCTCTCTTACGGAAATGTCTCCTAGTGTCTCCATCGAGCCATGGTAGCTTGCTCTTGCTCCGGAACACTTAGGCTGGCCGGCATGTGTCCTTCTTCGTTCGATTTCTGTCCCCTCGGGAAATGTCACGCATTGAGTCTGGAGTCTGTTAGCCCGCTATAGCCCGATTTATCGGAGTCCTGCTAGCCCAGCCTACAGCCCGAACTTACTTGCTGTTGACCGACACGTTCGATCTTTGGGTCATGGATGCTGTCCTCGTAAGTCTGTGCCACTTTGGGTTTACGACTAGTCATGTCAGCCGGGCTCCTTTTCATATGGATGCTAACGACACTATCATCGTGTGCCAAAAGGCGCAAACGGTCCCGGGCCAAGGTAAGGCGACACCCGTTGGGATACCGTGCGTGAGGCCGCAAAGTGATATGATGTGTTACAGGCTAGATCGATGTGACATTGAGTCGGGGTCCTGACAGTAGCCCCCTCCGGTGTCTATATAAACCGGAGGGGTTTAGTCCGTAGGACATAACCTCCATTACAACAATCATACCATAGGCTAGCTTCTAGGGTTTATGTAGGATCGTTGAAGGTGAGAGTGTCTAGAGGGGGGGTGATTAGACTACTCGACAAGATAAAAATTATGCCTTTTGACAAAGACAAGTTTGTGGCAGATTTAGCATATCACACAAGTCAAGTAGCTTACTACACATGCAATTCTAGAGTATGGGCAGCGGAAAGTAAATTGCACATGAAGTAAAGAGAGGTGGAGAAGAGCAAACGCAATTTGGAGACACGGAGATTTTTCTCGTGGTTCCGATAGGTGGTGCTATCGTCAATCCACGTTGATGGAGACTTCAACCCACGGAGGGTAACGGCTGCGAGAGTCCACGGAGGGCTCCACCCACGAAGGGTCCACGAAGAAGCAACCTTGTCTATGCCATCATGGCATCGCCCCCACGGAGGACTAGCCTTACTCGGGGTAGATCTTCACGAAGTAGGCGATCTCCTTGCCCTTACAAACTACTTGGTTCAACTCCACATCTTGTGGAGGCTCCCAAGCGACACCTAACCAATCTAGGAGGCACCACCCTCCAAAAGGTAATAGATGGTGTTGATGATGATGAACTCCTTGCTCTTGTGCTTCAAATGATAATCTCCTCAACACTCAACTCTCCTCACTGATTTGGCTGTGGTGGAAGAAAGGATTGAGTGGAAAGCAACTTGGGAAGGCTAGAAATCAAGTTTCATATGGTGGGAGTGGAGCAACTTGATCTCAACACAAGGGTAGGTAGTTTTCTTCTCAGAAATGTAAGGTAGGAGTGGTAGTTCTTTCTGATGGCTCTCTCCACGAATGAAGAGGAGGTGGAGGGGTATTTATAGCCTCCACACAAAATCCAACCGTTACACACATTTGACCAATCTCGGTCAGACCGAAGTTGACAACTCGGTGAGACCGAAAGTTCAAATATTGTGAACGTTGGGATTTTCGGTGGGACCGAAAATACAATCTCGGTGAGTCCGATTCTTCCAAAGACTAGGGTTTGCCAATCTCGGTGGGACCGACTTTATCATCTCGGTGACACCGATATGATGACAGAAGGTTACAGAAGCTTGGCAACACTAGTTTCGGTGAGACCGAGTTTGGAATCGGAAAAACCGAAATTACTAAGGTTTGGCTTTGTGGCTGAGGTGGTTCATCTCGGTGTGACAGAGTTTAGGAAATCGGTGGGACCGAGATTACTTATGAGTGTATGTTGGAATGAAAGATTGCTGATGGTTTGGGAGATAGATCACTAAGCACTTTGAGCAACCAGATCATTATCATAACCTCATCCCCTTTTAATAGTATTGGCTTTCCTATAGACTCAATGTGATCTTAGATCACTAAACCAAAAATGGAGTCTTGAGCTTTTGCAAATGCTTGCCTTAGCATTTTGAGGGGTCCACCTTTCCAGTCCTTTTGCCAGCCAATGTGATTGAACTTCCTGAAACATACTTGATAAAAGCATTAGTCCAACCACAACGTATGTTGTCATTAATTACCAAAACCACCCAGGGAGCAAATGTGCTTTCAATCTCCCCCTTTTTGGTAATTGATGGCAACACACAAAACAAGACATCAAAGCTTCTTGAAAAAACACAGGATTATCACTAAAGCTTTGACAAACATGTAGTACACAGCTCCCCTACAAGTGTGCAAGATTTTCATAGATTATGGTTTTGGACTACCACAAGCACACTAGAGAAAAGCAAGATGTGCTACATGCAGCTTGGCTATATGCATCGGAGCGTATGAAAAGAAGTGAGTGATAATGCATATGTGCATGGTGATTTCTTGCAAACAAGTATTCACAAGCAAGTCACCATCATGCACATTCTGCAGGATCGATATACTTACCTTGAGGTTCCTTGGCATTGTACACAAGAAATAAAGTTGGGAAAACAAGGTTAGATAACACAAGAGTATTTCTTCAACCAACAAAGAAGAGCATCAAGAGTACCAAGCCAGGATGACATGTATAAGGAGTGTCTCATATTGAGCACAAGCTTGAATCGACAAACATGTCTCCCAAAACTAAAAGATTTTCAATTAACTCTGAGAGATTTTGCTTTCCATAAGATATCAATTGTGAAAGCAATGAAAGCAAAATCAAAAGAATGATGCCAAATGTAATATCCAATATGGAACACGGCAAAGCTTTGATGTGATTCTCTCCCCCTTAAGATAAGATTGTTCATTGTTCTACTTCTCCCTTTAAATCTTCTCTTCTCCCCTTATCTTCCAATCTCCCCCTAAACTCCCCCTAAATCTTCTCCCCCTTTGACATCAGGTGCCGAAAAGGACAGTAAACTAGGAAGGTCAGGAAAGATGGAAGGAAAGAAGTGGGTTCCTTAAGAATCACAACAGGGCAATAAGAAACATGCATAAAGAATCATTGAGTTGAGCTGCAGAAGATGCTATCCTGAAAGAAAAATCGGTGACACCGAATTAGATGGATCGGTGGGTCCGAAAGTCTGGGACTTAGGGCAGATCCTTTTTCGGTCAGACCGAAAGTTTCAAGTCGGTGAAGCCGAGTTTAATTCCAAGGAAATACAGAAATAATTCAGCTCACTTTGCAAGGAATGTTTCAGAAGATTTGCAATGAATTTGTAAATGATTTGCAAGGAATTGAACAGAGCCAAAAAGATATTCACATAGACAGAAGAATAGAAATGAAAAGATTGCTAGATGAAGTTTTTTTTAAAAGAAAACACAATGAGAAAACATAAGAGAATCAAAAAAAACATATGTACTTCATCTAGATAGGGGTCGGCGACTAGGTCACCTATGTTTGAGTATTTTGACTTAGGAGTCAAATGAGAACATTTGATCATAGGTCATACTCATCGTTTAAGCTCAAAATGGGGTTGCCATTTTTCGATTAAGCATTTGATGTGATCACATCTTATGAAGCTGCTTGTACTCATGACTTTGAGCAAAGCTCCTTCAAGATGTGAAGAACATACCTTGGGCTTGTTGTTGCTTTGCTCATGTAGGTGAACTTGATGTAGATGCTCATAGAATGTGAAGTTGGAGCACCATTTCCAATTGTGTAGTTCATCTTCCTACATGGGTTAGGCAAGCAAGGAAATACTCAAGAATATCCAAGATGACAAGAGTGAAATACTAGATGTATAAGGTGTCAAAAAGGATATGTGGAATTTTGTTCCTTGAACTCAACATCCCAAAGAGCTAGATACTTGGTCAATGACAAGATTACTCATGATTTGAGTGTGTGATAATCTTGTGGAATGTAGATCATCCAAGTACCTGCAAGGAGTTAGATGCAATACAAGGAGGCAAATGTGTCCAAGACATATGATCATCATCATAAGAGAAATATCAAGGATTAGTCAAGTAGGCTCATGCCTTGCATGCATCAATGGAGTTTTCACTCCAAGTTTGAAGCATCAATGATGTTCAACTCACTCCTTAAGCGACAAAACACTTTCTCATCAAGGGGTTTTGTGAAGATATCAGCAAGTTGTTTGTCAGTACGAACATGCTTAAGATTGATGTCACCCTTAGCAATGTGATCACGAATAAAATGGTGACGAACTTCAATATGTTTCGTACGAGAGTGTTGCACGGGATTGTGTCCAATCTTAATCGCACTCTCATTGTCACAAAGCAAGGGAACATGTCTCGCATGTATCCCATAATCCTTAAGCGTTTGTGTCATCCATAGCAACTGAGCCAGGGCCGGTCCTGAGATTTCAGGGGCCCGGGGCGAAACTATAATCCGGAGCCCTTCGGGGCCCTTAGTATAATCGTCTAACTAGTAATCATCATATTAGATATAATTCCAAGCACCTCTCCATTACTCATTTCTCTTGAGTAAGGACTATACAAAAAATGTTTTAAAGTTTTATGCAAAGGATATTTAGTGTTTTCTTCTTTCCTTTTAGGCCCATTTTCCACTAATATGTCCCTCGCTTTGTTACCAAGACTACGGTAATAACCGGTTTCTCATGAAAACCTGCAGATTCTGCCGCTTTGAATTAAATATGGGCTCGTGATCACTCACATTGGCATCATCCATGTTGATGTCAACATCGTCTTCTATAAGGGTATGACCATCATCTTTCAGAATGGCTTTTGATCAACCGCGAGAACTATCGCCAACTCCTCTAGATTTCTTGAAGTGCTCGTATTGCTCTTATAATATTTTAAAATGATCGTTTTAATGCCTCTTTCTCCTCATCCGCCTCCTTCTTTTTTCTTTTATGACTTGCGGATGGATACTTTCTACCCGGAGCCGACATGACCTTGATGAAATTTAAAGGAACAATTAGCAGAAAGCTAATTAGAATATTAGATTAATTACGTATGATCTTCATCTAATATCATGAAAAAATCTGGTAGGGCATAATATAGTACCTTCTCTCTCGTAATCTAATCTGCCTCGTGTGCTCAATCCTCGAAGATTTGATCGCCCAGCCAACAATTCCATATTGACATGTTGAGTCGGGAATCAGGATTAAGAAAACCAGAAGAGCATCGAACACTAGAAGAGAGGGCAGACCGCACGGCAGAGCCGCAGAGGGCACAAGGAGAGATGTACCTGCTGGCTGCAAATCGATCCATGATCGTCGTCTCGTTTAAATGCGTTAAATCGGACGGTCGGAGGCCGTGAGACGCAGAGTTGAAGACGACGATTAGATTTAACAGAAACAGCGGTATCAGCGAAAGAACGACCATACCCTCAAAAAAATACCCTCAAAAAAAGCGAAAGAACGACCGAACGATCCCCAAGAAAAAAGAAACCGTGAATCCAGCGATTCCTTTCACATGCACGTCTTGTGCTCAGACGTGGGCGTGGTGCAAACATTGGCAAGGCCCACATCTCTATTTCTTTCCTAGGCTGAGCCGTCGCTGACTTCGCCACTTTGCCTTCATTTTTATTTTCGTCAAGTAATACATATCGTACACATACCACAGGAGGGGCCCTCGACTTTGGGGGCCGGGCGGCCCTGTTCGCCCCTCCTCGGGACCGCCCTGAATCGAGCACAACATGAACCAGCAGCTATATATTCTGCTTGGCAAGAGATAATGATACGAATTTTGTTTCTTGGAGGACCAAGATACAAGGGATCGACCAAGAAATTGACACGCACCGAAGTTGACTTTCTATCAACCTGTCTCGGCATAGTCCGAGTCGGAATAGCCAACAAGATCGAAAGAGGCCCTCTTGGGATACCAAATGCCAAAGTTAGGTGTGTGTATCAAATATCTCACAATTCTTTTAACAGCTTTAAGATGACATTCTTTAGGGGCTGCTTGATATCGAGCACACATGCATACACTCAACATTATGTCAGGACGAGAAGCACAGAGATATAGTAGAGAACCAATCATGGATCGGTAAACCTTTTGATCAACAGGTTCTCCATCTTTAGTCAAGTCATTATGTCCACTAGTAGGCATGGGGGTTCTCATACCTTTGCTTTCTTGCATGTTGAACTTCTTGAAGAGATCCTTGGTGTACTTTGTTTGTGAGACAAAGGTACCCTCCTTAGATTGCTTGATTTGCAACCCAAGGAAGAATTTGAGTTCACTCATCATGGACATCTCATACTTCTCCGACATGAGCTTTCCAAACTTCTCGCTAAAATGAGGGTTAGTTGAACCAAAGATAATATCATCAACATATATTTGGCACACAAATAGTTCACCATCAACCCTTTTCGTGAATAGTGTTGAGTCTATTTTTCCAATCTCAAATCCTTTCTCAAGAAGAAAGCTAGTCAAGCACTTGTACCAAGCTCTAGGGGCTTGTTTAAGACCATAAAGAGCTTTGTGCAACTTGTAAACATGATTAGGCTTTTTAGGATTCACAAATCCGGGAGGTTGTTTCACAAATACTTCCTCCTCAATTTCACCATTTAGGAAAGCACTTTTAATGTCCATTTGATAGAGAGTAATATCATGGTGGTTGGCATAAGCAAGAAGAATGCGAATGGACTCAAGTCTAGCAACGGGGGCATAGGTCTCACCATAGTCCATACCTTCGACTTGTGTGTAACCTTGAGCTACGAGACGAGCCTTGTTGCGGATGACTTGTCCATCCTCATCTTGCTTGTTCCGAAACACCCATTTGGTTCCAATGACGTTTTGATCATCATTGGGCTTCTCTACCAAAGTCCAAACGTTGTTCCTCTCGAAGTTGTGTAGCTCTTCATGCATAGCGTTCACCCAATCCGGGTCTTCAAGCGCTTCTTCTACCTTCATAGGTTCAAGACTAGAAATAAATGAGTAATGCTCACAAAAGTTAGCTAAACGAGTTTTAGAGCGAGTAATTCTCCCGGAGTCGATGTCATTCATCATTTGTTCCACGGGATGATTCTTCTTGACTCTTGCTCGAACTCGAGATAGCTTTTGTTGTGGTCGCGGCTGAGCTTCCTCATCATCCTCATCTTCCTCTTCTTCTTCATTGTTGTTGGTGTTGTCTTGAGGTGGTGGAGAAGGAGGTTGTGGTGGATCTTCTTGTTGCACTTCCTCATCTTGGTGAGTTCCACTTGTGGAGGCCTCCATGTTGCGTTGAGGTTCATCTTGCCGTGAGGTAGGGGGCTCCACATATGTAGATGAGGTACTCTCCTTCACTTCCATGGGACGAATCTTTCCAATGGATAAATCTTGAATGGCTTCCGATGGGTCCTTGTCTCCTACATCAATAGGCATTTGCTCTACTTGCGAGCCATTAGATTCATCAAACTTCACATCTACCGTCTCTTCAACCTTTCGGTGAAATTATTGTGAACACGGTAGGTGTGGGAGTTTGATCCATAACCGAGGAAAAAAGCCTTCATGAGTTTTAGGAGCAAATTTAGACCGACGATGCTTATCAAGGATATAGCATTTTGAACCAAAGACACGAAAGTATCCCACTTGGGGTTTGTTACCGGTGAGGAGCTCGTATGAAGTCTTGCCGAGGAGCTTATGAAGATAAAGCCTGTTGATAGCATGACAAGCTGTCTCGACGGCTTCTTCCCAAAAGTGTTTCGGTGTCTTGTATTCATCAAGCGTCGTTCTCGCCATCTCTATGAGCGTTCGGTTCTTCCTCTCAACAACTCCATTTTGTTGAGGTGTGTACGTAGCCGAGAACTCATGTAGAATCCCTTCCTCATCGAGAAAAGAGTCCACATGGGCGTTCTTGAACTCCGTTCCATTGTCACTTCGAACTTTCTTGATCTTCACCTCAAATTGATTTTGGGCCTTTCTAGCAAAGGTTTTGAAGATCCTCTGAACCTGCGATTTGTCATCAAGGAAAAATACCCACGTAAATCTGGAATAATCATCAACTATAACTAGACCAAAGGAGTTACCACCAAGGCTTTTGTAAGCATTGGGACCGAAGAGATCCATATGAAGAAGCTCAAGCGGTCTCCTTGTGGTCATGATGTTCTTCACGGGATGACTTCCACCTACTTGTTTTTCTGCTTGACAAGCACTACAGAGTCTATCTTTGTCAAAGAAAACATCTTTAACACCAAGAATATGATCACCTTTAATTAGCTTGTCTAGATTACGCATACCAACATGTCCAAGCCTTCTATGCCATAACCAACCTTTAGCAGATTTAGCAATGAAGCAAGTTCTAGGTTGAGCTTTCTTAGTGAAATCAACGATATATAGATCATCTCTACGGATACCGGTAAATACCATGTTATGATTGTCACGACGAAAAACTTGGCAATCTACTTCGGTGAATAGCACATTGAATCCAAAGTCAGCTAATCTAGACACGGAAAGTAAATTGTATCCAAGTGATTCAACAAGCATGACATTTTGAATAGAGCTATCATGAGATATGGCCACCTTACCAAGGCCAAGTACCTTACCCTTGGAGTTGTCTCCAAAAGTCACATACTTGCGTGGACCATCGTTCTTTGCAAGCTCTCGAAACATGTCTTCGTCTCCGGTCATGTGATCGGTGCAACCACTATCAAGAATCCACTCTTTTCCACCGGATATGTAGTCTCTCAAATTTGCCATAAGATTGAGACTCTTCATGATCTTGTCTAGCTCGATGTCCGAATAGGAGTAATCATCATCATGCTCATGCTCATCATCATATTGACCCATAGATAGTTCATCATCAACACCTAGGTCAATTTGACAATGACTTGCATTAGTTTTGTCAAAGTGACAATAATCATCGGAATGCAATACAAGAGCATTTCTAATTAGATCATTGATAAGACAAGGATCACCCTTCTTTTTCATGATATCACGAAGCTCAAAGAAGCATTTATCAAAGTTGGGATCATTGGGGCGCATCATATCAAATTCAATAGTCTTGTATAGAATTTCATCAAGACCTCTCAAAGAGTAGTCCGGATAAAGTTCTTCTAAGAACTTCCATAAAGCATAGGCGCACTCAAAGTTTGTGACAAGCTTAAGCAAGTTATCGGGCAAACCTCTAATGATAAGATTTACAGTTCTAAGATTACGAAGCAAATCAAGCTCTTCATCCATAGTAGGGTGCAAGGGGTCAAATGGAGGCACATATGGGATTCAACATATTTGCGCAAGTTATACATCTTAAAGATAATAAGCATTTCAATCCTCCACGAGTTATAGGACACTCCATCAAGAATAGGCACTCTATGACTAACACTCCCAAACGTAGACACGTCCATCTTCCTCCAATGGTGTGCAAACCAAAGCAATGGAGACCAAGAGCTCTGATACCAATTGTAGGATCGTTGAAGGTGAGAGTGTCTAGAGGGGGGTGATTAGACTACTCGACAAGATAAAAATTATGCCTTTTGACAAAGACAAGTTTGTGGCAGATTTAGCATATCACACAAGTCAAGTAGCTTACTACACATGCAATTCTAGAGTATGGGCAGCGGAAAGTAAATTGCACATGAAGTAAAGAGAGGTGGAGAAGATCAAACGCAATTTGGAGACACGGAGATTTTTCTCGTGGTTCCGATAGTTGGTGCTATCGTCAATCCACGTTGATGGAGACTTCAACCCACGGAGGGTAACGGCTGCGAGAGTCCACGGAGGGCTCCACCCACGAAGGGTCCACGAAGAAGCAACCTTGTCTATGCCATCATGGCATCGCCCACGGAGGACTAGCTTTACTCGGGTAGATCTTCACGAAGTAGGCGATCTCCTTGCCCTTACAAACTTCTTGGTTCAACTCCACATCTTGACGGAGGCTCCCAAGCGACACCTAACCAATCTAGGAGGCACCACCCTCCAAAAGGTAATAGATGGTGTTGATGATGATGAACTCCTTGCTCTTGTGCTTCAAATGATAATCTCCCCAACACTCAACTCTCCTCATTGATTTGGCTGTGGTGGAAGAAAGGATTGAGTGGAAAGCAACTTGGGAAGGCTAGAAATCAAGTTTCATATGGTGGGAGTGGAGCAACTTGATCTCAACACAAGGGTAGGTAGTTTTCTTCTCGAAATGTAAGGTAGGAGTGGTAGTTCTTTCGATGGCTCTCTCCACGAATGAAGAGGAGGTGGAGGGTATTTATAGCCTCCACACAAAATCCAACCGTTACACACATTTGACCAATCTCGGTCGGACCGAAGTTGACAACTCGGTGAGACCGAAAGTTCAAATCTTGTGAGCGTTGGGATTTTCGTGGGACCGAAAATACAATCTCGGTGAGTCCGATTCTTCCAAAGACTAGGGTTTGCCAATCTCGGTGGGACCGACTTTATCATCTCGGTGACACCGATATGATGATGAAGATTCTGAAGCTTGGCAACACTAGTTTCGGTGAGACCGAGTTTGGAATCGGAAAAACCGAAATTACTAGGGTTTGGCTTTGTGGCTGAGGTGGTTCATCTCGGTGTGACAGAGTTTAGGAAATCGGTGGGACCGAGATTACTTATGAGTGTATGTTGGAATGAAAGATTGCTGATGGTTTGGGAGATAGATCACTAAGCACTTTGAGCAACCAGATCAACCTCATCCCCTTTTAATAGTATTGGCTTTCCTATAGACTCAATGTGATCTTAGATCACTAAACCAAAAATGGAGTCTTGAGCTTTTGCAAATGCTTGCCTTAGCATTTTGAGGGGTCCACCTTTCCAGTCCTTTTACCAGCCAATGTGATTGAACTTCCTGAAACATACTTGATAAAAGCATTAGTCCAACCACAAAGTATGTTGTCATTAATTACCAAAACCACCCAGGGAGCAAATGTGCTTTCAGTTTAGCCTCCTCGATCTCGTGGTAGATCCACTCTTGTAATACACATCATCAATATTAATCAAGCAGGACGTAGGGTTTTACCTCCATCAAGAGGGCCCGAACCTGGGTAAAACATCGTGTCCCTTGTCTCCTGTTACCATCCGCCTAGACGCACAGTTTGGGACCCCCTACCAGAGATCCGCCGGTTTTGACACCGACAGGGGGGAACCCCATGGACACACAAATTGATCATTGTCTTAGCCGTGTGCGGTGCCCCCCTCCACCATAATCCACCTCGGTCATATCGTTGTAGTGCTTAGGCGAGCCCTGCGCCGGTAGCTTCATCATCACCGTCATCACGCTGTCGTGCTGATGAAGCTCTCCCTCGACACTCAGCTGGATCGAGAGTTCGTGGCACGTCACCGAGCTAAACGTATGCAGATCGCGGAGGTGTCGTAATTTCGGTACTAGGATCGATCGGATCAGGAAGACGTACGGCTACATCAACCGTGATGTCATAACGCTTCCGCTTACGGTCTACGAGGGTACGTGGACTACACTCTCCCTTCTCGTTGCTATGCATCACCATGATAGATCTTGTGTGTGCATAGGAATTTTTTTGAAATTACTGCGTTCCCCATCAATTTCTACCTCCGCAGCCTTTAGCATCGCGAAGAGCTCGGGAATTGTATTATCCATCCCTTGCATATTATAGTTCATCATGAAGCTTTTGCAGCTTGGTGGCAGTGATTGAAGAACTATTTCAATGACACTATCATCAGGAAGATTAACTCCCAGTTGACTCAAGTGGTTGTGGTACCCAGACATTCTGAGTATATGTTCACTAACAGAACTATTCTCCTCCATCTTGCAGCTATAGAACTTATTGCAGACTTCATATCTCTCAATCCGGGCATTTGCTTGAAATATTAACTTCAACTCCTGGAACATCTCATATGCTCCATGACTTTCAGAACGTCGTTGAAGTCCCGATTCTAAGCCGTAAAGCATGGCACAATTAACTATCGAGTAGTCATCAGGTTTGCTCTACCAGTCGTTCATAACGTCCGGTGTTGCTCCTGCAGCAGGTCTTGCACCTAGGGGTTCTTCCAGGACGTAATTCTTCTGTGCAGCAATGAGGATAATCCTCAAATTACGGACCTAGTCTGTGTAGTTGCTACCATCATCTTTCAACTTAGCTTTCTCTAGGAACGCATTAAAACTCAAAGGAACGGTAGCACGGGCCATAGATCTACAACAACATAGACATGCAAAATACTATCAAGTACTAAGTTCATGATAAATTAAAGTTCAATTAGTTTTTTTTGACTATATTAAAGTTCAATTAGTTATATTACGTAAGACTCCCACTTAGATAGACATCCCTCTAGTCATCTAAATGATCACTTGATCCATATCAACTAAACCATGTCCAATCATCACGTGAGAAGGAGAAGTTTCCAATGGTGAACATCACTATGTTGATCATATCTACTATATGATTCACGTTCGATCTTTCGATCTCGGTGTTCCGAGGCCATATCTGCATATGCTTGGCTCGTCAAGTTTAACCCGAGCATTCTACGTGTGCAAAACTGGCTTGCACCCTTTGTATGTGAACGTAGAGCTTATCACACCCGATCATCACGTGGTGTCTCGGCACGATGAACTGTAGCAACGGTGCATACTCAGGGAGAACACTTATACCTTGAAATTTAGTGAGGGATCATATTATAATGCTACCTGAGGGAGTCCTGGATTAGAGGGTATCCGGACATCCGGACTGTGTACAACGTCCGTACTATTGAAGCGTGAAGATACAAGACTCAAGACTTCGGCCCGTGTCCGGATGGGACTTTCCTTGGCGTGGAAGGCAAGCTTGGCGATCCAGATATTATATTTCCTTCCTTGTAACCAACTCCATGTAAACCCTAGCCCTCTATAAACCGGAGAGGTTGGTCCTTAGAAGGCCGATCACAATTACATTCATACCATCATAGGCTAGCTCTTAGGGTTTAGCCTCTACGATCTCGTGGTAGATCTACTCTTGTACTACCCATATCATCAATATTAATCAAGCAGGAAGTAGGGTTTTACCTCCATCGAGAGGGCCCGAACCTGGGTAAACATCTGTGTCCCTTGCTTCCTGTTACCATCAGCCTTGACGCACAGATCGGGACCCCCTACCCGAGATCCGCCTGTTTTGACACCGACATTGGTGCTTTCATTGAGAGTTTCTCTGTGTCGTTGCCGCAAGGCTCGATGGCTCGTCTCGTCATCAAGGACGACATTCCCTTGGAAGGGGCTCTGGCTGTAGGCCAGGCGCTCCAACTCGGCGGCTTTATCATGGCCGCCCCATCGGCAGAGGCGCCGATGATGGCCTCTCGGGTCATCAATCATAACCTTCACGTTAGTTCGGAACTTGCCGAACAGATGGATCCAATGGAGCTTTCCCCCATTAATGAACTCTTGGATCGCATCGCCGCTCTGGGAGTCGCTACGAACTATGACCGGATTGGGCTTAAACCCAACCCAAGGGACATCAGGTCCCCGCCGGCCACCCATGAGGTAGCGATAGTGGAGGAACCATGCGCGGATTGCCCCTCAACTTTGAGGACGAATTATGTTTGGATTGCTGAACCCCTCGAGCCGAAAACCTGCTCAGAGGAAAACATGACCCAGGCCCCGGGCTTAGAATCGGACATTGGGCCAAAGAAATTGGGTGATATTTCGGATTCTGAGCTGTTGAGCACGGAACTGCCCGCACCTTTGGGTGTTGGGTCGGATCAAAATCCCGATTCTGCTAACAACACCTATCGGGACTTAAACTGTCTCTCCCGCATCAGGCAAGAGTCCCAGGAAATGGTACATCATTACTGGGCCAGATTCCTCCTTGCGCTTAGCAAGGTCAAGGACTGCCGCGAGGAAAGCATGGTCTCGCTCTTCTGCAAAAATTGCACGGACGAAGGGCTCCTCAATGCCATAAGCCGCCGCGACATAGTATGCTTTGCGGACTTAGCAATCATAGTATGGAAGTACTGTGCGATGGAGAGCGCTTGGAAGACCCAAACAGAATTTTGGGATAGTACCGCTCTCACCAAGACATTTGTCCGAACTAAATGGACGAACTCTTGTAGGTCGTCCGATCCAATCCCTAAGAAACCAAGGCCCACCCCATGGCGGGGCTCCGTATTGGAGGAATGGCTCGACGGGCCATGTAAGCTCCACAGTACTCCGGATACAATACCAACTCATAGACTTAGGGCATGTTGGATACTCCGACAGGTGGCAAAAAGTGGCGAGGATCTTCTTGTAAGCCATAAAGCGGAACAACATCCTGCCAGCGGACACAATACGGTACTCACAATCTTCGAGACTTTCGCCTCGAACAACAGGCGCAAGCGAGCTCACCGAAGCTCTGCGAAAATTTGCCATGTGGCAAAAACAAACACCTGGAACGACACTGCTATAAATTTCAATGCCAGTGATGAACCTCGATTCCAGACTGTCCGGGCACTGGCCGCTCTGGTCCTTAGCCCGATCGTGGACGGCTTTCGGCTCACCAAAGTACTCATGGACGGCAGAAGCGGGTTAAACTTGATTTATGAAGAAACGCTCAGCAAAATGGAGATTGATAAAGGCCGCATTGAGCAAAGCGGCACCACCTTCAGGGGAATCATCCCTACTCGGGAAGCATGGTGCGCAGGAAAAATCACACCCGATGTGGTATTGGGCATCCCAGAGAATTATAGGTCCGAGGAAATCACATTCCAAGTGGCTCCCTTCAGCAGCGGATACCACGCCCTTCTAGGGCGGGACGTGTTTACAAGCTTTCAAGTTGTACCCCATTACGGGTACATGAAGCTCAAAATGCCCGGGCCCAACGGAGTCATCACTCTAGCCAGTGATCCGGACGTCGCACTTCGCGCCGAAAACAAAACCGCGGCACTAACCCTAGAAGCATTATCTGAAGCCCTAGCGGCCAAAGAGTTAACAACACTGCGGGCCACCGTGGACAGGGACGACGTGATACTCGACAAATGACCCAAGTCCACCTCGTTTAAACCTGCAGACGAGATAGTCAAATTCCAGGTCCATCCAACGGATCCCACGAAGACAGCATCCATTGGGACACAGTTGAGCCCCGTGATGGATGCCACACTGCGAGATTTCTTACGCGAGAATTGGAATATTTTCTCCTGGCACACTTCGGATATGCCAGACATCCCACGCCGGCTGGCCGAACATAGCCTAAATATACTAAAGGGATACAAACCGGTCAAACAGACCCTAAGGCGGTTTTCAGAACCCAAACGGCAAGCCATGGGAGAAGAGCTAGCCAAGCTGCTTGAGGCCGGATTCATCAGAGATATTAAACATCCGGATTGGCTAGCAAATTTGGTAATGGTACCAAAAAAGGACAAATCTTGGCGCATATGCGTCGACTTCGAAGACCTCAACAAGGCTTGCCCCAAGGATCCCTTTCCCCTCCCTCGCATCGATCAAATCATCGATGCCATAGCTGGACACGACTCGCTGTGTTTTCTCGACGCATACTCCGAATACCATCAAATAAAGATGGCAGAGTCTGACCAAGCTGCAATAGCTTTTATAACGCCATATGGCCCCTTTTGCTTCAACACTATGGCCTTCGGGCTCAAGAATGCCAGTGGAACCTATCAACGCATGATTCAAACATGCCTGGAAAGACAAATTAGCAAAATAGTGGAAGCATATGTGGACGGCGTGGTCATAAAAACTAGACACGTCGGAACCCTAATAGATGACTTGAGGCTCACATTCGATAACCTCCGGACATACGACATCAAGTTGAATCCGGAAAAATGCGTTTTTGGTGTCCCCTTGGGGAGCTGCTGGGCTTCATTGTTTCCAATAGAGGAATCTAAGCGAATCCAGCAAGAATCCAAGCTCTGTCACAGTTAGCTATACCAATAGACCTCAAGCACATCCAGAAGCTAGCTGGATGCGTGGCCGCTTTGAGCCGCTTTATATCCAGGATAGGAGAGAAGGCATTGCCTCTTTACTGCCTCCTTCGGTGCACCAAACACTTTGTATGGACGGACGCAGCCGCGGCCGGACTCGACGAGATAAAGACCTTATTGGCCAGTAATCCAGTCCTAACAGCGCCAAGCATCGGCGAACCTATGCTACTATACATAGCTGCAACACATCAAGTGGTAAGCGCAGTGCTCGTCGTCGAACGAGAGGTGGACGGACACAAATTCCCGCTTCAAAAGCCGGTTTATTATGTATCCACGGTCCTCACCCCATGCAAATCCCGATACCCACACTATCAAAAAATGGCATACGCGGTGAGGGAGTCCTGGACTAGGGGGTGTCCGGATAGCCGAACTATCATCATCGGCCGGACTCCAAGACTATGAAGATACAAGATTGAAGACTTCGTCCCGTGTCCAGATGGGACTTTCCTTGGCGTGGAAGGCAAGCTTGGCAATACGGATATGTAGATCTCCTACAATTGTAACCGACTCTGTGTAACCCTAGCCCTCTCTGATGTCTATATAAACCAGAGGGTTTTAGTCCATAGGACGAACAACAATCATACCATAGGCTAGCTTCTAGGGTTTAGCCTCCTTGATCTCGTGGTAGATCCACTCTTGTACTACCCATATCATCAATATCAATCAAGCAGGAGTAGGGTTTTACCTCCATCAAGAGGGCCCGAACCTCGGTAAAAACATCATGTCCCTTGTCTCCTGTTACCATCCGCCTAGACGCACAGTTCGGGACCCCCTACCCGAGATCCGCCGGTTTTGACACCGACATTGGTGCTTTCATTGAGAGGTCCTCTGTGTCGTCGCATGTAGGCCCGATGGCTCCTTTGATCATCAACAACGATGCGGTCCAGGGTGAGACATTTCTCCCCGGACAGATCTTCGTATTCGGCGGCTTTGCACTGCGGGCCAATTCGCTTGGCCATCTGGAGCAGATTGAAAGCTACGCCCCTGGCCATCAGGTCAGATTTGGAAGTTTGAACTTCACGGCTGACATCCGCGGAGACTTGATCTTCGATGCATTCGAGCCACAGCTGAGCACGCCGCACTGTCACGATGGGCCTGATTTAGCTCTGCTGCCCGACAGTACTCTGGAGGCCGCACACGAGTCTGCTCCGACCCTTAATTCGGAGCCGACTGCGCAGATCGAGGATGGGTGGCTAGACACCACCTCGGGGGCTGCTACCTCTACGGTGATGGAGCCGAATACCGACCCTGTCCCTTGTGAAGCTCGTGACTCCTAGGTGCCGGACTCCTCGCCGGACTCCGAACCTCCCGCGCCCCTACCAATCGAATCCGACTGGGCGCCGATCATGGAGTTCACCGCTGCGGACATCTTTCAGCACTGACCTTTTGGCGACATCCTGAATTCGCTAAAGTATCTCTCGTTATCGAGAGCCTGGCGGACTACTGATCGGGGCGGTTGGGATGCGGTCGACGAAGAAATTCAAAACCCACCCACCACCCACTTCGTAGCCACTGTCGACGACCTAACCGACATGCTAGACTTCGACTCCGAAGACATCGACGGTATGGACGATGATGCCGGAGACAACCAAGAACCAGCGCCCACAGGGCACTGGAAAACCACCTCAACTCACGACGTATACATGCTGGATACACCAAAAGGAAGCGATAACGAGGAACAACGGGACGCGGCGAAGGATAATTCCTCCGAAAAAACAGCCAAAACAGCAACACAAGTGCCGCCCGAAGTCCCGCCTCGACAACAACAGCACCCATACAGACCCAGCCGTAGAGCAGGGCGAACTAGTGGACGATGAACATGCCACCAAGCAACCGTCCGAACAGGATGAATTGGACGAGCAACCCATCCCCGGCGAAAACAACAGTCCAGACGATATCACACCGGACACATCACCAGAGCATATGAACCTCAGCAAAAGGCTCGTCGCCACTGCAAGAAGTTTGAAGAAGCAGAAGCGGAAGCTCAAAACAGCGAAAGACGTACTCAGATTGAGATGGAGCAAAGTAATCAAGACCGCAGATAAATACGGTGATAGTCACCAAGCAAAGAGCTACCCGAAGCGCAGGCTGTTGCCCGAATTTGACGAGGAGGCCGTAGAGCCCCCACAGTCAAAAAACAAAAAAGCCGCCTGGCCGGATAGACGACCAGATGACAGGTTAAGAGCGGCAAGCGGTGCTGCACACAAACCGGCACACGATCCACATAAGGATCCTCGCAAAAAGGATGGCCCGGCAAGATCCATCTATGGGCCAAGAAAGAAGGCTCCAAGGAGCAACACAACACGCCGAGTGTTCGAAAATAACCGTACACCTAAATACAGGGGCGCCGCACACCCCCTATGTTTCACCGATGAGGTACTTGATCATGAATTTCCAGCGGGATTCAAGCCCGTAAATATAGAGGCATATGATGGAACAACAGACCCCGGAGTCTGGATTGAGGATTATATCCTACACATAGATATGGCTAGAGGAGATGATCTAAATGCCATAAAATACATGCCCCTCAAGCTCAAAGGGCCAGCTCGGCATTGGCTCAAAAGCCTCCCAGAAAATACAATTGGAAGTTGGGACGAGTTCGAGGATACGTTTCGAGCAAATTTTCAGGGGACTTATGTCCGCCCTCCGGATGCAGATGATTTAAGTCACATAACTCAACAGCCCGGAGATTCAGCATGCAAATTCTGGAACAGGTTCCTCACCAAAAAGAACCAAATAGTTGACTGTCCGGACGCCAAAGCCTTAGCAGCTTTTAAACATAACATCCGAGATGAATGGCTCGCCAGACACCTCGGCAGGGAAAAACCAAGAACAATGGCCGCACTAACAAGCCTCATGACCCGCTTTTGCGTGGGGGAAGATAGCTGGCTGGCAAGATGCAGCACCAGCGACCCGAGTACATCCGAGGTCAGGGATGGAAACGGGAAATCACGACGCAGAAAAGAACAGCGCCGAAATAAGGAAAATGGCCCAAAGAGCACGGCGGTCAACGCCGGGTTCAAAAGCTCTCGGCCGAACAGCAAAACACTACCTCTTAAGGACAACAGTGACGAGCTATCCAACCTAATCAAAATCTTGGATAGGATATTTCAAATCCACAGTACCCCCGGGAAGCCTGCAAACCATACCCACAGAGATTGTTGGGTCTTCAAGCAGTCCGGCCAACTTAACGCTGAACACAAGGGGCTCGACACACCAAGCGAAGACGATGACGAACCCCACAAGCGGAGCGTAGGAAAACAGAAGACTTTCCCACAAGAAGTCAAAACAGTGAACTCACTTCATGTGATAACACGGAAAAATAGTGCGGCACCTACTAAAGTATGCGCCGCACGGTCCACCCCAGCGGAGTCCCGAAATAGGATGTCAAAACCAATTACTTTCGACCATCGGGATTACTCCAGAAGTATTCGAAACGCAGGAGGGACTGCTCTGATATTGGATCCTATAATCGACGGACTACAATTTACACAAGTCCTAATGGATGGCGGCAGTGATATAAATCTGCTATACCAGGACACCATCCGCAGAATGGGGATAGACCCTACCAAAATTCGCCATAGCAGCACTTCCTTTAAAGGAGTAACGCCAGGCCCTTATGCCAATTGTACGGGCTCTTTACTATTAGAGGTTGTGTTCGGATCATCCGACAACTTCCGTCACGAAAAGCTAATCTTCCATATCGCCCCATTCAAAATTAGCCATCAAGCACTATTGGGACGCGAAGCTTTCGCCCGCTTTAACGCATTACCGCACTACGCGTCTCTTACACTGAAAATGCCCGGTCCACGCGGCATCATCTCATTAAAAGGTAATTTCGAGTGTTCCTCGACCACGGAAGAACGTGAGACTGCCTTGACAGCCACACACTAATCCGGCCTTGCTACTCAAAGCCCCTAAAAACAGGTCATTCAGACCCCAGACATGGTTAGGCGAGTCCGACATAAATAAACAAGGGGCTTCCTAGCCGCATACCCCTTTACAAGGGGCTGCACGCATGAATAATGAGAGCCAATAAAGCTCAACTTTATTCATCTTTTAAATCATACTCTGTTTTAAATACATTTTTTGCATGATATCTTTACAAACTAAGTTCTTCTCTTTTACAGATGAACAACGTGCTACACCCGTCCAGGATACAGCACAACGGAGACACAGGCGCAGACGTGCAGCAGGGACCCGTTGCAAGGATTCTTTTCAGATTAAGACCTGCGTAAACCTTTTTATCGCTCTTGTTGACACACATCCCCGGTTCCTTACCATAACCGAGGAGGAGGCTGGCATTTTGGCATCGGCCGTCGGAAGTTTTTTGCTGCACTGGACACTAGGGGCTTATGGCATTATTCTCGCCCGTTATCATAAAGACCGAATACCTCGTGGAGTGTTCGTGTCTCGAGTTAGGCCTTATATGCATCAGCTCGAATCATGTCTTTGGTCAAATGTTGGGTTTGCCCGGCTCTGTGTTTTTTTCGCTTTACGTTCGCTCTATCGCTAATGCGGCACCAGGAGAACTATCGATTGTGCCCCGTTCGCCGCGGCGAGCACCTCGATGGAGAAAGCCGAAACCGATCATGATATAGCGAGAGATCGGTCAACCACTCGATCGACTACCGGAATGTCTAGAATTCCTCCGCTTTGACGAAGGACCGTTTCCCGGTCAGGCACACACGCGCCCCGAAATCGGAGAGCGCGGTGCCCCTAGGGGCTATATCGTAGCCCCACCTTCGAACTCCTATGGCTAAGTGAAAGTGATAAAGCATTATAGTCCGGTTGCCTGGTTTGCTACGCTACCATCTCCTTCACAGGACCAAGACGTTGGATTAAGTGTGAAAATGCGCTTTTTTGCAAACAACCCTGCACCATGTGCGTGGGGGCTGAAGCCGAAGACTGCCATCTTTCAGGTTATATATACATATACATTAACGGCCGCACGGGAAATATCTCAATACTTGAACGCATAAGTATAAAAAGCCCTTATATCATAAATATGGTTTTACAAATCATACATGGCATTGGAACATAACGTTTTTCGAGCACTGCGACTCTACTAAACGAGCTCCCCATAGGACTTCCTCAAAATAGTGCTCGGCGGGTAATCGGCTTCTGTCCGAATCTCGGGACTCAACGTCGGTGGCATCCATCTCTGCCCAGTATGTTTTGACACGGGCGAGAGCCATCCGTGCACCCTCTATGCATGTCGACCGCTTCATCGCCTTGATGTGCGGCACCGCGTCAAGGAATTGCTGCACTAAGACAAAATAACTCTTCGGCTTGGGCCTTTCCGGCCACAAATGAGCCACCACATCCTTCATGGCAAGTCCGGACAGCCTATTCAGCTCAGCCCACTCAGCCAACCGATCGGTCAACGGAAGGGGACGCTCCGGACTATGGAATTGAGACCAAAAAAGCTCTTCCATGTCGTGATCCTTTTGGCTTCGCAAGTGCACGACTGCGTCTGCCGCACTCGCCGCCAAATTCGGATAAGGATCCTCCACACCCCACAACTGGCCCAACTGGGCACACTTCGGATCCGTGAACTTCCTATGCAGCTGAAAGGACTTTCCAGCCGCAATGTCTCCGGCCTGACGCAGCTCCTCCTTTATAGCCCGCATTGCAGAACGGGCATCCTTGGCTTCGGCGGTGGCCTTCTTCAGGTCCTCTTGCTCCACTTGGCGTTCTCTTTCAAGAACCTCATAGCGGTCGGTAGCATCTTTCAGTTTCACGGCCATTCCGGCCATCTCCTCCCTACTTCGGCAGTGAGCAGCCTTTTCGGCTTTTAGCTCCTCAGCTGCCTTCGAGGCAGCCGCATCACTTTTTTCTGGCTTGCTCCTTGGCTCGAGCAAGCTCTGCCCAAAGGTCCTCCATAGCAGCGGCGCCATCTGCATCAAGCATACATGTTGTAAGGTGTGGGCATCAGCTCCCTTACCAGGTGACCGCGGAGAAACCACCTACCTTGTGACTCGTCAAGTCGTTTATTGACCAGCGTGATGTTTGCATCCGCAACGTCGAGTTGCCACTTCAGTTCGGCAACTCTATCAGTCCAGTTGGCCACCAAAAGTTCCGCCACCTGCATAGGAAAGGCGACATTTTATAACTGAGACTATGATTCTCGGCACGCTGTCGCTTTCGACAACATACCGAGTCTCAGGGGCTACTATCTATACAGGGCGCACTCTATGTGCAAAACTATCAAAAGGTATGTCATTTTTTGTGTACCTCAAACCCCGTCAGTACACTTCTGACGGCCTCATGCAACCCGCTCTCAGGGGATGAGATCTTTTCAATCATCGTACTCAATAATGTACGGTGATCTTCTGAGATAGACGCCCTCTCGAGCAGATCCTTCAGCTCCACCGGCCGTACACCAGTTGGTGCCGAACTCCCCGGCCCCGCCGGACTCGAGGAGACCCGCCGTGACGACACCTCAGGGTCGTCCGCCCCGCCTGACGGTGCGGTAGATGGAGGCGTTTCGCTCTCCATCATCTCCGGACGAAGGTCCCCCGAAGATGAGCTCTGCTGAGAAGGGCTGAGATCCGAACTACAAGGTAAAAACTTCGGTTATCCTAGAAATAAAAATTGGGATGTCCCTTATTACAAAACTCCCCTTTTTCTACTTATGGCTCGCTGGAGGGCTGATTCCTTCGGGGAGACAGTGCGGCCGGGACTCCTCCCGCACAGACCTTCCGGTGCAGATTTCTTCCCCCGCTTTGAGGCCTTAGCCTCCGGGTCTTCGGAAGCGGTCCTCTTCTCCCCCTGGAGGGAGGGATTCTTGATTCCCCCCTTATTAAGAGCCTCCTTAGCAGAGGCGGTAGTTTCCCTGTTCCCCCCTTCGCCCTCCTTCGAAGGCACAACCTCCAACATCTTGACTAACGCGGGATCCGGCGTGGTCTCAGGGAGGGGGTCAGACACCGTATCAGTTTTCCTTGCGCTATCCACCCCTGTTCAAAGGATAGCTGGTTAAAAGGCAAATCCATGATAAATAAATGGACGGTATGTCCAGACACAGGACTACTTACTTGAGTATCCGGGCGATTGCAGCTTAGGCCAGCGTCCTCGGTCAAGTCCGGACACATCTCTTGTGATCCGAAGAACAGTTTATACATATCCACGGGTGTCATACCCATGAAGTGTTGAAGAGCTCGCGGTCCCTCCGGATTGAATTCCCACAGGCGGAGGAGGCGACATTTGCAGGGCAGAAGACGTCGAATCAGCATAACTTGCGTCACTACGACCAGAATGATCTCCCTCTCTTGGAGGTCTCGAATCCGGCCCTGCAATATTGGTACGTCCTTGGACGGCCCCCAGTCAGGCCCTTTGTTGACCCATGACGTCAGCCTTTGTGGAGGGCCCGAGCGAAAGGCAGGCGGCAGCCTCTGCCTACTGCCCTTGGGAGCGGTGATATAGAACCACTCCTGTTGCCACAAGCCGAGCTCCTCCTGAAAAGAGCCCTCGGGCCATGGAGTATCGGCCCTCTTACTTATAACCGCCCCTCCGCACTCTGCCTGTCGCCCCTCAATCATCTTTGGCTCCACGTTGAAGGTCTTGAGCCACAAACCGAAGTGAGGGGTAGTGCGGGGGAAGGCTTCGCAGACAACAATGAACGATGAGATTTGGAGGATGGACTCCGGAGCCAAGTCATGGAATTCCAGCCCGTAGTAAAACATGAGCCCCCTCACGAAGGGGTCCATCGGGAAGCCTATACCCCGACGGAAGTGAGACAAGAACACGATGCACTCACCAGGCTCGGGAGTGGGAATGACTTGCCCTTGGGCGGGCAACCTCTGCGAAATCTCGTAGGTTAGGTACCTGTCGTCTCTCAGCTTCAGCACGTCTTCTTCCGTCATGGAAGAGGGCATCCACCGGCCCTGTAGGTCGGAGCCGGACATTGTCGGAGGTCCGAAGCGCCCGAATCTGGAGGATTGGGTGTTGGAACTCGGGGCAAGGGGTGGATTCGATTGAGGATCGAAAGAAAGGGACAGGCCTTGGTCTCATTATAAAGAGGGAGAATACCGAGAGCCGTCCCCGTGACCGTTTGGAACTCGCCTTCGATGGAGGGGACGGGGCAACGGACGCGGTTGGGTTACCCACATCCGTATTGATGAGAATCCCGGAATAAGGGGACACGATCTCTGCTTCGACAAGACGTGCCAAGGAAATCGCTTCGCTAAACGCGCTGAGGTGGAATAATAAAAACGATTCGAGTAAAAGCTTGGTTGTGGTGTGACGTCACGCCACAAAATACGTGAGTAGATTGAACTTGTGTAGATGTTATTCTCCCTAGGGTGGTATGTGGAATTTATTTTGCAGAGCCGGACACTATCCTGGTGTTCACAATCTTCTATGAATTATTCGGAGGAGGAACCCGCCTTGCAATGCCGAAGACAATATGCGCGCCGGACTCGTCGTCATTGAAGCCTGGTTCAGGGGCTACTGAGGGAGTCCTGGACTAGGGGGTGTCCGGATAGCCGAACTATCATCATCGGCTGGACTCCAAGACTATGAAGATACAAGATTGAAGACTTCGTCCCATGTTCGGATGGGACTTTCCTTGGCATGGAAGGCAAGCTTGGCAATACGAATATGTAGATCTCCTACCATTGTAACTGACTCTGTGTAGCCCTAGCCCTCTCCGGTGTCTATATAAACCGGAGGGTTTCAGTCCATAGGACGAACAACAATCATACCATAGGCTAGCTTCTAGGGTTTAGCCTCTTTGATCTCGTGGTAGATCCACTCTTGTACTACCCATATCATCAATATCAATCAAGTAGGAGTAGGGTTTTACCTCCATCGAGAGGGCCCGAACCTGGGTAAAAACATCGTGTCCCTTGTCTCCTGTTACCATCCGCCTAGACGCATAGTTCGGGACCCCCTACCCGAGATCCGCCGGTTTTGACACCGACACGCGGTCTTCATGGCATCCCGGAAACTAAGACACTACTTTCAAGAGTGTTCGATTACCGTCGCCTCCGAAGTACCACTCAACGACATAATTAATAACCGCGACGCTACGGGCCGGATTGCTAAATGGGCCATCGAGCTCCTCCCGTTCGACATAATATACAAACCACGACGGGCCATTAAGTCGCAAGTCCTGGCTGACTTCGTCGCCGAATGGACAGAAGCCGAACTCCCTAAAGAGTACGGTGCGTACTCCAATTGGATCATGCACTTTGACGGCTCCAAAATGCTGGCCGGACTGGGAGCAGGGGTAGTCCTGACGTCTCCCACCGGGGACACGGTCCAGTATGTCCTACAAATATTATACACAGACTCCAACAATGCAGCCGAATATGAGGCTCTGTTGCATCATCTTTGGATGGCGGTCTCTATGGGCATCCAACGCCTGGAAGTGCGCGGGGATTCGAACCTCGCAATATCACAAATAAATGGAGACTTTGATGCCAAGGATCCGAAAATGGCGGCCTATCGTAATGCCGTCCTCAAAGTGTCAGCTCGGTTCGAGGGGCTTGAATTCCACCACGTGACTCGAGAAAACAATCAAGCGGCAGACGTCCTTGCCCGCATCAGCGCCAAACGCGACCCGTCCCACCTAATATATTCCTAGAAAGGCTGTTCAAGCCATCCGTGGTATGGGAAGGGGAGTCCGGCAATACCAGCACGGATCCTTATACACCCCCGGACACCGAACCATCAGACACTATCGGAGGCTCTGCCACCGAAATAACTTCTTCGGCCCACGAGATCATAGCCGTAATTGCCCCGTGGACCGAGCCTTTCTTGGCCTACCTAAATAGGCAGGAGCTCCCCGAAGACCAAAATGAAGCACGCTGCATAGTTCGGCGCTCTAAAGCTTACAAAGTCCATGAAGGGGAACTCTACAAGAAAAGTGCGACTGGAGTGCTCCAAAGGTGCATCTCCGAAGAGGAAGGGCGACAACTCCTGGCTGAAATCCATGCCAGACTGGGTGGACACCATGCCGCAGCTCGAGCGCTAGTCAACAAAGCCTTCCGTACAGGCTTCTATTGGCTGACGGCCCGAGCAGACGCACAGGACCTTGTCCAACATTGCGTCGGCTGCCAGCTCTTCGCCAATCAGAGTCATATGCCCCCTATCGCTCTCCAAACAATCCCCATAACTTGGCCCTTTGCGGTCTGGGGGCTGGATATGGTCGGACCTCTTAAAGGGGGAAGCCATAAGAAAAAATACTTATTGGTCATGGTGGAAAAATTCACCAAATGGATGGAAGCCAAACCAGTTAAAACGGCCGAATCCGGACCAGTAATAGACTTCTTATCCGGGGTCGTACACCGATACGGTGTCCCCCACAGCATCATCACTGATAATGGCTCAAATTTCACAGCCGATGAAGTGAAAACTTGGTGCGGCAAAATGAGCATTAAGCTCGACTACGCTTCCGTCTACCACCCTCAAACAAACGGCTAGGTCGAACGGGCAAACGGTCTCATTATGAGCGGCATCAAACCCAGACTAGTGCGATCTTTAACAGAATCGGATACACACTGGGTAGAGGAGCTCGACTCCGTACTCTGGGGGCTGCGGACCACACCGAATCGAACCACCGGATATACACTATTTTTATGGTATACGGCGCGGAAGCAGTACTACCCTTCAACATAATACATGATTCGCCACGCGTACGCATGTACGAAGAGAAGGAAGCCGAGTTAGATCGGTAGGATAACTTGGATGCCCTCGAGGAGGAGCGCGATGTCGCAAAAGCCCATTCCGCATTCTATCAGCAGCAAGCTCGGCGATATAAAAGCAGAGAAGTGCGGGCCAAAACTTACAATATTGGCGAACTCGTTCTACGCAAGAAGGACAAACTTAAACCTAGATGGGAAGGTCCCTTTGTCATTGACAAAGTTCTCACCGGAGGAGCGTACCGTCTACGTAATGCATCTGATAACAGACTCGAGCCGAACCCATGGAATGCGGCTAGACTCCGGAGATTCTACGCCTAACGCCGATCGTAGTGTTCTTCTCCTCACTCCTCCTTTTTAATTATGCTCCACCTCTTTTCCTCTTCTTTCTTGACTTTTTCTTTTTTCTTTTTCCTTCTCTCCTCACACAAAGTATTTAATACAGTGCGGGTTACCGGATCATTCCGGCCGTACTATGGGTGTAAGCTATACCTGGGGGCTTCCTATCCGGAAGCTAGCAATAATTACTTTAAATGGCTTTTTGCCCATCGCATATGCGTTCCTTTTCCATATGTGCCTTTCTTCACTATTTTATGCATCGATATGACTTAAGATGTGGCCAGGCTAGGTTGCCTGGCTCTTGTGTTTATGCCCTACGTTCCCGTTAATTCGGCTAGGGCATAAGGGGAGCACCTCTGTGATTGTTACTGCCGGTTAAGCCGGATGTGTACCGCAGACTGGGTGAAGCCGAAAGCTAGTTTCCTTAAGAGAATATTCGATCAGCGAACAAAGGATGTATTTGTTGGTTACAAAAAAAACCCAGAATCTTTTTATCCTGCGCCTGTTGACACACGAACACGTCACGTGTACCCTCGACGCCAGGGGTGATGCACCGCAGCTCACGTCGAAGGAGACCCGACCGACAGCGCGATACGCAAGACAGTCGGCGGGTGCTTTTGCAGACCAAACCTCACAAGACCCGGGAGGGACCCCGTCAGGGATTGCAGCGGCTATGGGCTGCCATAGGTCGATTCGCTCGCCCCTAGAGCCTCGGGATTCGCAGCTCTCAAACACGAAGAACAGCGAAGAACGAGAGAGAAAAACAGGGGAGAGATAAAAAGTAGACAGGAAAAAGTAGTATATTGATTTGTTCGATTGTGTGTTGTTCAATCGGCCGTCACCCCCATCATATATAAGAGGCGGCTGGACTTCCTGCACAAGTAAAGGATTCATCTAGGCTTTCCTTACAAGAAAAATTACATCAATTCGCGTCCTAGAGTCCTAGTTCTACTCCAACTCGGATCCATCTGAATCTGGCCCAACTTCTGTCTTCCTCCTTGTGCAGGCCGCCGAGCCTCCATATGACCTCCGATCAAGATGGCCCAAATACCAAACTTGTGCGCCTCGACGATACGAACAACTCTCATGTTGATCACTTTTTCAAATAAGGCCATCTTGAATACTTTTCGAGGTCATCTTTACCTTCCAGTCGGACTCGGTCTTGCGGTAGACTGAATTATCCGAGTCTTGTAGTGAATTTGCAGGCCATATACTATCTCTAATGATGATGACTCCAAAAGAAAAGTTTACCGTCTTGGCGATACGCACAACTTCTGTATTGAACACTTCTTCATCCGAGATCATCTTGATAAACTTTTGGGCACATGTTCAGTTTCACTCGGATTTGAGCTCATCCACTCGGATTTTAGAGTCTTTCACTGGATGGTCCGATTGACTTTTTCACTCGGATGACTATATTTTCACCGGAAGACAATCTTTCACTCGGATGATGACCACATTTTCAGTCGGAAGACAATCGATCATGAGGTTTTCACTCGACCTTTTACTCGATCGGTAAGTTTTTCACTCGACCTTTTACTCGATCGGTAGGTTTTCACTCGACCTTTTACTCGATCGGTAGGTTTTCACTCGACCTTTTACTCGATCGGTAGGTTTTCACTCGACCTTTTACTCGATCGGTAGGTTTTCACCCGAAAGGTAAGCTTTCACTCGACCGGTGAGTTTTCACTCGGATGGTAAGCTTTTCACTCGACCGGTGAGTTTTCACTCGGATGGTAAGCTTTTTCACTCGACCAAAAACATAGCCTGATCTTGATTTATATCCCCAAGTCTCATACGACCTCGGATTGAGACGAATTATATATGAAAATCGATCGGCTCGACGAGGCGAAACTTTTTCATGTTGAAGGTTTTTCGATCCAATGCCGTCTTGAAGGCCAAATTGCTCGCGCGACCCATCAGACATGGCGTCTGGTACTTCGCGCCATATTTCCACTCAGCTTCGGCCCGCAGTGTATTGCCTCTAACTTTTGCATATGAACTCGGATTGAGATGATTTATATATCAAAATTGATCGCCTCGACGAGACGAAGACAATTCCTTTAGAGTACTTCTTCATCCGAGGTCGTCTTGACGGCATGGTCGACCGAAAACCACTCGGAGTGTTGAATTTTGTCACTCGGAGTACAACTTCGGCCACCGAGATAAGGTCGAATGGCGATAAGTTAAACATCAAAGTTATTCCACTAGGCGACCTGAAACTTTGCATGCTGAAAACTCTTTCACTTGAGGCCATCTTACTTGCCTTTTGTACCTTGCCAAAATCCGATGTCAACACATGCCCCCGTTTTTCGGCAAAGCTTGCATGCGAAAAATAATATGCACGGTGTTTGTTCTAAGGACGATGTCAACACTCCATCGGCCATTTATTTTCCTCAGGCGATAATTATGTATCGCCATGTTTGTGCTAAGGGCGATAATCGATATCGCCATTGCCTACTCAAAGCCCCCGCCACACACTCGGGTGGTACTTCTTCAAATATTTTCCGTTGAGAGCTCAAGGTAACAATGCCCTTGTATTGATTCCACCAAATATGAATTTCCGGAACAACCCTTGTAATCCTAAAAGGACCTTCCCAACTTGGAGACCACTTCCTAATTTTCTATCTCTTGAACCAATCGGCAGAATCACTTTCCAAACGAGATCACCAACTTGAAAATTCTTCAACTTGACTTTCTTATTGTAAGCCCTTGCTACTCTCAACTTATCTCTCTCTATTGCATTCAAAGCAACCAAACGCTTATCAACAACCTCATCAATGTTGTCCATCATCAAGTTATAGAAGTCTATTGCCGATAAATCATTTTGTTTGGCTATTCTCAAAGCATTCAAATTTACTTCCACCGTAAAACAGCCTCGACCATATACTAGCTCATATGGAGTCACTTTCGTAGCACCATGCCTTGAGATTCTATGTGCCCATAATGCCTCAGACAACAAGTCATGCCATCTCCTTGGATTATCCTCAATCTTCTTTTTGATGAGCTTGATTAAAAATTTATTGCTAGACTCGGCTTGTCCATTAGCTTGGGCATAATACGGAGAGGAATTGAGCAACTTTATATTATAAGATTCGGCAAACTCTCTGACTTGGTGTGACATAAAAGATGAACCTTGATCTGTAGTTAATGTTTGAGGAATACCGAATCTATGAATAATGTGCTCAGTTATGAATTGAATTACCTCTGTATGTGTCATGTTCTTGAGAGGTACTGCTTCAGACCATTTAGTGAAATAATCAGTTGCCACCAATACGAACCGATGCCCTTTTGAGGAAGACGGGTGGATTTGTCCAATGAAATCTAAACCACAACCTCTGAAAGGCCACGGTTTGATAATAGGATGTAACATAGCAGCAGGAGCCAATTGAATATCACCAAACTTTTGACAAGCTTCACACCCTTTATAATATCTGAAGCAATCATTAATCATAGTCGGCCAATAAAACCCAAAGACGTCGCAATAACCATTTCATTTTGGGAGCCGATGGTGAGTGCCACAAATGCCTTCATGTACTTCTCCCATAGCAACTCTGGCCTGGTCCTCATCCAAACACTTTAGAAGAACATCATCGATCGTTCGCGAGAAAGACCATCATCTCTCATTGTATACTTGAAAGCCATACCGCCAACAGCCCTGTCCACACTTTCACTCGGATTGCACAAGTAATCAACAATGGGCTTTCTCCAATGGAATTATCACCGCACTAGATTTTTGTTAATGGCGAATCGGTGGGTTCAGTTCGGCCTCTCCCATATTGGCAAGACAAGACATCGGTCTTTGAGAGATATGAAACATGCCATGATCAACATGATATCCAGATGCTTGCTGTGCCAATTCATTTGCTTTCCAGTTGTCATGTCTAGATATATGTGCAATGCTAAAACAATCCAAAGTAGAAATTATATCCAGACATTTATCAAGATAAACATTAAGTGACTCGTCCAAACACTGAAAGACTTTGGATATTTGCTGCACCACTAGTAACGAATCACCGTAAGCCTCAATATGTGTAACACCTATAGCAAGTAACATCTCTAGACCGAATAACAATGCTTCATATTCGGCTTGATTGTTTGTGCAAAAATATTCTAAGCGGCATGAGGCTTCAAAAACAGCACCATGAGGAGATATATAAACAATACCAACACCTTGGCCATTGCTACAAACTGAACCATCAAAGTACAATCTCCATGGCACTAATGAAACAAGGTTCATATCAACATCATGCTTGTCATTAATCCGATGTTCAACAATGAAATTAGCAACAATTTGGCCTTTCATGGATTTTAGAGATTCATAAGCCAAATCATACTCAATCAAAGCATAAGCCCACTTGCCAATTCTACCACTAAGAATTGGCCTATGCAACATGTACTTAATGACATCGGTTTGACAAGCTACTACACAAGCACTCGGCACTAGGTAATGTCTCAACTTTGTGCAAGCGTAATATAAGCATAAACATAGTTTTTCAATAAATGTATACCTTGTCTCAAGGTCCAATAAACATCTGCTCAAATATGTAATGGCATGCTCTTTTCCTTGGTATCTTGAGTCAAAACAACACCAATAACACCTTCCTCTGCTGCGATATAAAGTTTAAAAGGCTCTCTATGTTTGGGTGCTTTCATCACGGAGGAGTGCACAAATAATTCTTGATCATATCAAAAGCTTCTTGCTGTTTTGCCCCCAAGTGAAATCAACATCATTCTTTAACCAAGGATAGGAGTAAATGCATCAACTTTCCCCGACAGATTAGCTATGAACCTTCTCAAATAATTGACCTTGCCAAGGAACTTTTGCATATCTCTTTGCATGTTGGAGCCTCCACTTTCTGTATGGCCTCTATCTTTTGGGATCGATTTGATGCCATCTTCATGAATAATGAAACCCAAAATTTGCCACCGACACGCCGAATGCACACTTCAAAGGATTCATCTTCATCCATACTTTTCATCCTTTCAAAAGCTAAACGCAAATCGCCAAGTGAGATTCAAAAGCATCCGATTTGACAACAATATCATCAATATAAACTTCAAGTATGACACCGAGTAAATCATGAAAAATCAAATTCATAGCCCTTTGATATGTGGCCCCAACATTTTTCAATCCGAATGTCATCACTGTCCACTCGAATAAACCAAGGAAACCAGGACATCGGAAAGCTATTTTGTACATGTCCTCTTGCCATAAAATTTGATTGTATCCGCATTACCATCTAGAAAGCTAATAACCTTATGTCCGTAAGCATCATTAATAAGCATATCGGCTATTGGCATGGGATACTCATCTTTGGGTGTAGCCCTATTCACATCTCTGAAGTCAATGCACACCCTCAACTTGCCGGATCCCTTCTTCTCTACTGGGACAATGTTAGAAATCCACTCGGCATACCTGCAAGGTCGAATGAATTTAGCTTCAAGCAGTCGACCGATCTCTTCCTTGATCCGGTCATATGTTTTCGGATTAAACTTTCTGGCCGACTGTTTATAAGGTCTAAAACCAGCCTTTATAGGCAACCGATGCTCCACTAGCTCTCGGCTCAACCCTGGCATCTCATGATATTCCCATGCAAAGCAACAAACATATTCTTTCAATAGCTCGATTAATTTAGCTTTACAATCGGCTTTCAGATTTTTGTTTATAAATGTCGGTCGACTGACTGATCCGTCTCCGATATCTACCTCTTCTAACGGATCGGCCGATGTAAAACATTGTCCAAGTTTATCCATGTCATCCAACTCCTCAATAGACTCATACATATCGTTCTCATTGGACCGATATTTTGCAAGACGTTTTTGTAACCACTCGAATTAGGATCCATTTAAACATATCATACCTTGGAGCCGATTGCATTGATCGGCTTTAAAGACACGGGCACAAAACCATTCTTGGTCGCTACCGAGAAAATCAAACTCGATAAGTCACGCCCGTCAAGCAAGTAGCATTGGGATGTTGCCAATCCACCGATGCATCGGCCAAAGCAACACAGGCCGAGTTATCCGCATGAATGACTTCCACTTCATCATCAACCCACTGAATCAAAAACTGGTGCATAGTGGATGGCACGCACTGGTTTGCATGAACCCAATCACGGCCTAGTATAACATTGTAGTTACCTTGCACCTCAGCAACAAAGAATGCAGTAGCTAAAGTTTTGCTTCCGACTGTAAGCTCCACATACATCACACCTTTGGCTTCAGTTTTCTCTTTCCCTTCAAACCCGTTGAGCACCATATTGGTCTTGATCAATTCTTCATCAGGCAAACCCAATTTCTTGAAGACCGAATAGGGCATAAGATTTACCACAGCGCCACCATCAACAAGCATCCGAGTGAGTGGCGACCCATTGAGATGACCTCTGAGATATAATGGTTTCAGATGCTTTACTGGTTCTTTTGGCTTCTCGAATATTGCATTTTTAGGACCAAAATCCAGCTGAGCAACTTCCCCTTCCTCATCTACAGCACAAAACTCAGCAGGTAAGTAATACACCATATTGATATCCATACCTTCATGAACCGGTGTAGATTCATAATCCAATATATCAGCCCCATCTTCAAGTGGATCGACCGATTCTGAAATCTGTCCGAGTGAAGGAGAAGTAAGAAGTGTCACAGACGATGTAATAGCTGTCGCATCGTCCTCCTTGGGTGGTGTAGGTACTTCTGTGATAGATCTAGAAGCTGATGTATCTTGTATTTGTTTAGGCCTCCACACTTGTTTTGCTGGAACCATGGGCCGAGTATCATTGAACAACTTATCCCTTTGCTTCTCGGCCTCCTGCTCTGCCATCTCTTGACTCCTTAACCTCTGTAGTTTCCTCTTCTGTGTCTTTGTTAGTCCTGGAGGACACCACTTTGGTCGAGTGTATTTAGCATCTCTCACCTTTACCTGGCTGGTGCTTGCTTCATGGTCATTAGCCGAGTGCTTTGGCGCGATAGAAAGTCGGCTCGGTCAGTGGTTATGCACAATCGGTGTTGTATGGGGAATGTTTCGGTGCCCAAGATAAGTGAGTCGACATCCATTTTCTCCTTGCCTTTGCCCGACTCAACTGCTGCAACACTTGGTGACTTAACACGCCATTCCTTTCGATTTTCCGGATGCATGAAATTTCCACTCGGGCGCACCTTTTTACTTGGATGGATTCCACTCGGATTGATGTCACTCGGATGGAATCTACTCAGATGGAATCCACTTGACCACATTTTTTCACTTGGATAGCTTCCACCTGGGTGCATTCTTACACTCGGATAATTTCCATCCGGTCGCATATTTTGGCCAGCCGACTGATAGTCACCGATGTTGAATCGGCCATTATATGAATAATCAAGTCGATCCCACACAGATTGCCTCTGCTCTTCTGAAAACTGCGCCCTTGGTCCACTCGGTTTTGTATACCGACTGAACATATCAACTGATGGTGACCTTGGTCGTTTCAGATGAGTCGGTCGATTGAAACTAGAACCGGCCGACAGGTTAGCATACTTGGACAGCAACATATCAAAAGTTGGCTTGATCCGCTTGCGCTGCACTTTAACTTCATTCTTCTTCCACTTGCCAACTTCTGGACTCTTGGGCTTGACAAATTTAACACGAGTATTTTCTTGCACTTGCGGTTGCCCCCCGAGTGTATGATTCTTGATGGTGATTTTGATCACTTCCTTGCCATCGGGTTGCTTATCAAGCACAACCTGTCTCCCCAAGACCTTGTTGTCCTCCTTGTCTTTCCTGGGCTCACCAACAATGACATTAGCTTTATTAGCAGATTCGGCTACCTCTGGCCGAATGAGTAACTTCTTCCTTCTAAATCCATGGTGTTCATTGGAAAGGGCTGTTTATCAACTTGCATCTCGAGAAAAGTTCAATCGTCCAGTCATTAATGGCCGATTGTATCTGTCGTCGAAAAACATTGCAATCATTAGTAGCATGAGAAAAGAATTATGATACTTGCAATAAGCACGCCGTTTTAGCTCTTCAAATGGCGGTAAAGTATGAGATATTCTAATAATCTTAGCCTGCAAAGAAAGCATCAAATATTCTATCACACTTAGCAATGTTAAAAGTAAACTTCATCTCTTCATCACGATTCTTATGAATTGGTTTCGATCATTGCAAGTAAAGGGTTTGGCCTTAGATGGCCAAACAAATTCAATAGCAAAACATCACCCTCATCGTTCGGTGATCACTATCATATTCCACCATATTCATCTTGGACGATCGGTTTTGTATCTATGCGCTTCTTTGAGATCTTTGCTTCGCTTTCTGAGCCAGCCCTTTGTAAGACTTGGTTGATATTTAAGAACTCATAGCCTTCTAGCTTTTCTCTAATGGGAGTTCTCAAACCACTCAGCACTAGGTCTGCCAAGTCTCTCTCGGTTATCACCAAACTAAAACACCGGTTTTTCGTTTCTCTGAATCTCTTGACATAATCGGAGACCGATTCATCATGCTTCTGCTTAACCGATGTTAGATGTGACAACTTGAGTTCATTGTCGCCGCTATAAAAGTGATCATGAAATTTCTGCTCTAGCTGCGACCAAACTCGAATGGAACCATGTGGTAAAGAAGAAAACCATGAAAATGCGGTACCAGTTAATGACAAAGGAAATAAACGCACTTTCAGTTCATTCAATGAACCTGCCTCACCCAATTGTGCTAAGTATTGACTAACATGCTCCCATGTGGTTTTTGTGCCTTCTCCATTAAACTTAACAAAATCTGGAATTTTATATCCTGGAGGGCACTGGATGGCATCAAAGTACTCGGGGTACGGCTTTTGGTAAATCTGATTCCGAGGTAACTCAACTCCAAAATTCTCTCGAAGCATCTTAGCCATCTCCTCTCTAAGATTAGCTAAACCATCATCCATAGTGGACGATGAAGCTTGTGGAAGTGGCATAGGAGGAGTAGGGTTACTAGCTGTAGGTAGGAATTGTGGCATATATGTCGACCCATAATTTGGTAGTGGTCGAGTGGTTGTAGCTGTAGGTAGGGTTTGGCTCGGCGTCACCACCGAACCTGGCATGCTCATAATAGGATTAATGGGTGCAGCCACAATCTGATTTGTTTGGGTAGGATAATAAGTCATCGGCACGGGAGGCGCCGATGAGATAGGTAAAGCCAGATTAGGGTCTTGCACACTAGCAGCTACACCATCATTACCACTAGTCGATTGAGATGTATTCTTCTGAGCATTAGTATTTTCAATGAAAGTTTGATAGACTAGATTGTTACCATCAGCAATACGACTTTCAATCTCAGCCCACTGCTCAGGAGAAAAGGTAGTACTTACAGAGAGTTTAACCTGCTCGGCTTGAAGAGGAGGGAACTTGATTTCTTCAATCGGAGTGATGTTGCCTTGGCGATCCTTCTTGAACTTTGCAAGGAATTCCTGCAAGTCCTTCTCCTCGCGCGCCTTCTTGTACTCCTCATAGACTTGGCGATGATCGGCCGATATCTCATCAAGACTGGGCTTAATGATATTATCGGCGTCTACCTCAGATGGCTTGGGAAGATCGGACATGGTGGATGATGATGATTGATCTTCGTTCCCCAGCGGAGTCGCCAAAAAGTGTGTTGACACACGAACACGTCACGTGTACCCTCGACGCCGGGGGTGATGCACCGCAGCTCACGTCGAAGGAGACCCGACCGACAGCGCGATACGCAAGACAGTCGGCGGGTGCTTTTGCAGACCGAACCCCACAAGACCGGGAGGGACCCGTCGGGATTGCAGCGGCTATGGGCTGCCCTAGGTCGATTCGCTCGCCCCTAGAGCCTCGGGATTCGCAGCTCTCAAACACGAAGAACAGCGAAGAACGAGAGAGAAAAACATGGGAGAGATAAAAAGTAGACAGGAAAAAGTAGTATATTGATTTGTTCAATTGTGTGTTGTTCAATCGGCCGTCACCCCCATCATATATAAGAGGCGGCTGGACTTCCCGTACAAGTAAAGGATTCATCTAGGCTTTCCTTACAAGAAAAATTACATCAATTCGCGTCCTAGAGTCCCAGTTCTACTCCAACTCGGATCCAGTCTGAATCTGGCCCAACTTCTGTCTTCCTCCTTGTGCAGGCCGCCGAGCCTCCATATGACCTCCGATCAAGATGGCCCAAATACCAAACTTGTGCGCCTCGACGATACGAACAACTCTCATGTTGATCACTTTTTCAAATAAGGCCATCTTGAATACTTTTCGAGGTCATCTTTACCTTCCAGTCGGACTCGGTCTTGCGGTAGACTGAATTATCCGAGTCTTGTAGTGAATTTGCAGGCCATATACTATCTCTAATGATGATGACTCCAAAAGCAAAGTTTACCATCTTGGCGATACGCACAACTTCTGTATTGAACACTTCTTCATCCGAGATCATCTTGATAAACTTTTGGGCACATGTTCAGTTTCACTCGGATTTGAGCTCATCCACTCGGATTTTAGAGTCTTTCACTCGGATGGTCCGACTGGACTTTTTCACTCGGATGACTATATTTTCACTCGGAAGATAATCTTTCACTCGGATGATGACCACATTTTCAGTCGGAAGACAATCGATCAGTAGGTTTTCACTCGACCTTTTACTCGATCGGTAAGTTTTCACTCGACCATTTACTCGATCGGTAGGTTTTCACTCAACCTTTTACTCGATCGGTAGGTTTTCACTCGACCTTTTACTCGATCGGTAGGTTTTCACCCGAAAGGTAAGCTTTCACTCGGATGGTAAGCTTTTCACTCGACCGGTGAGTTTTCACTTGGATGGTAAGCTTTTTCACTCGACCAAAAACATAGCCTGATCTTGATTTATATCCCCAAGTCTCATACGACCTCGGATTGAGACGAATTATATATGAAAATCGATTGGCTCGACGAGGCGAAACTTTTTCATGTTGAAGGTTTTTCGATCCAATCCCGTCTTGAAGGCCAAATTGCTCGCGCGACCCATCAGACATGGCGTCTGGTACTTCGCGCCATATTTCCACTCAGCTTCGGCCCGCAGTGTATTGCCTCTAACTTTTGCATATGAACTCGGATTGAGATGATTTATATATCAAAATCGATCGCCTCGACGAGACGAAGACAATTCCTTTAGAGTACTCCTTCATCCGAGGTCGTCTTGACGGCATGGTCGACCGAAAACCACTCGGAATGTTGAATTTTGTCACTCGGAGTACAACTTCGGCCACCGAGATAAGGTCGAATGGCGATAAGTTAAACATCAAAGTTATTCCACTAGGCGACCTGAAACTTTGCATGCTGAAAACTCTTTCACTTAAGGCCATCTTACTTGCCTTTTGTACCTTCCCAAAATCCGATGTCAACAGCGCCATAGTTCGCAGTCCGGACATGTGCATTGACACATGCATACCCAGGGAAAGGAACCCCTAACGGAACTATTCTCCCTGGAAGATGTTTCTTGCTATCCATGCAATATAACATAACTAGTTGGGTACTTGTCTGTTCAAGCACTTATGACCCCCACGCCTGGTCTCCACGCATACCCCGGTTCTTGTATAACCGAGCGGGTATTCGGACACACCCCGGACTATAGGGTCCGGGGGCTGAAGCGGAAAGGTCTGCCATGACAAATGATTTCAATCCGGCTAGGGGCTATTTATGCCAATTAAATTACAGAAGTCACTGAGACTGACTATACTCCTCCACTATACCATCTAACAGGCTATCTAGCCTACAATCCTGCTGAGAATACTTAGCGGCTAACGCTACCCGGTCATATACCAGGCTCACAGGAATTTCTTGCCCATCGGGCCCCACCGGTCCCACTTCGGCCATATGGTTTGGGTCCAGCTTGGTGTAGCGCGTCTTCACCATTGCCCAGGCTTCTCCTGCTCCTTGTCGGCAGGCGGATATATTCCACAGGCGGAAGCGCCGCCGGGCTCCTTGAAGCAGGTCCGCAAGCTCCCCCATGCCATTCGGCAGAAGGCTTGAGGGCCACAAGGCCTGAGCAACGCCGTGCATCACCTGGCAAGCATGTTAGTGCATCTGCGACAGTTCTTGCAGCAAATCACCTGCATATGAGGGCATCTCCTCTTCAGGGTGACCCGTTAACATTCCTGCAAGGAAAAAAATTCAATAAACTTCCTCGCCGAACTATCAAACAGTTCGCCTCGGCTCTTACCATAAATGTCGCGTCGAAGCTTTTTGTTCTCTTTCACGGAGTCCGCCAGTTGTGCGCGAACGTCCTTTAATTCCACGTCCAGACAAAAATTGGCATCGTGAAGCTTGTTCTTCTCTCGCGTCACCTGCGTAAGGATGCGCTCGCCAGCCTTTAGCTGTCATTGGAGATGCGAGTCGTCACCCACTACGCCCTCCGGATTCACCCCGGGATTGTCTGCAGAATTTAATGTTAGACTAACTGCACCAGCCATTTATCAACTGGTACATCTGCGTATAATGGAGACAAATATTACCAGAGGGGGCCTTTTGGGATCCCTCTAACTTGGCTACCGCATCAGACAACTGGGCCTTGCACGCCTCCAGCTCCCGCACCAATTGTTCATTTTTACCCGAAAGGACCTGTGGATATATTGATCCTTCAAACAGTTGTCCCAACTATTCTAAGTCTCAGGGGCTACTGCTATGCATACTTATCAAAATTTCTTACCCGTATGTCTTTGGTATACTGGCTCGTCGCTTGGGCAAGCCCGCCTCGAGCAGCTCGGACATATGCGTCCGCCGAATGGAAGTTGTTAAAAGCCTCTTCGGAAAAGATGCTGTTCTGGAGCACGGCCCTTCGGCGCCGGTGATTCATGGCGCTCTCCACTTCGGAGTTCGTGGCGGAACACGTATCCGCATCCTCCGTCGGGGAGCTATGCGGTGAAGGTCCTATGTCCGCCTCCGCCCCCGAAGCCAGTTCTGGAACCCGACTGGTGGAGGCGTGATTGGTGGGGTCTCCGGATATAGCCCGGTTATTCCTCTTCCTGCCAGACAAAAAGGGCGTGGTCATATTTCAAATTCTATAATTACAGGACAGGTTGTTACTTTACCTCTGTAGCGGTGTGTCCAATCTCACCGCCTTCCTCTTGAGCCTGCCCGATCCGGACGGCCGTGGCTGACGAGTCCCTAGGGGCTCGGCCCCTCGCTCCGACCGTCGTTTCAGCAAATAGAACGACGCCTCAAAGGTAAGTTATAATACCTGGAGGGAGTCCTCTTCGGAGGAAAGTGTTCTTTAGCTCAGCTTACACGCGACGTGGGAAGCAGTCCAGGGGAGTCGGTCGTAATGGCCACTAGGGCGCCGTCCCAGCTCGCCTGATAAAATACTCCATTGACAAGCTCCACGGTAATATCCGGATCTACTTTGAGTCCCGGATCTAGGGCCCTTCCAGGGTCCTCTGGTTGCGGGGAGGGGCTGAAGATTCCTTCTACGGCCCTCCTCAATTCCTGCTCAGAAGCATTGATGCAAGTAATCTTAGCAGAAGAACGATAGAGTAAATGAAGCTGGGAAAAGAATGGAAACTTACCAACTCTGGGGGGTTGAACATGGAGAATCCGTCCCGAGTTTTTATGCGAAGGAACTCCTCCTCTTCCCCTTTGTACAAATCGGACAATACCCTTGCCAAAGCGGCAGCGGAGTCCGGACCCTTACGACCACACCGGGTGGCGTCGTGTTCCCCGTTGAAATGCCACATGGGCTTCCCCCGATATTGGAGCGGTTGCGCTCCCCGCCTTATGCATATTGCCATGACCTCAACTATCGTCAGTCCGGACTTGGCCAACAACTTCTATCCTGTTCATCAGGAGGAATATCTCCCTTGTGTCCTCTTCTTGAGGGCCCCGGGGGCGCCAGCTTAAGCATGCCCTCGACGGGGGATTGCTGAACTTGGGGAGACCTATCCGGACTAGATCCGAAAGGGGAACATCATTTATATAGAACCACTCTGAGGGCCAGTTTTCTGGTGCCTTCTCAGGGGTGCCGGACAGGTATCCGGTCCCGGCGATGCGCCATACTTCGGCCCCGCCCACTTGACATAGGGACTCCCCCTGGGTGCGGGGGACAAGGCAGAACATCTTCCTCCATAATCCAAAGTGTGGTTCGCAGCCTAAAAACAGCTCGCAAAGGGCGACGTACCCCGCTATGTGCAGAATAGAGGCTGGGGTAAGATTGTGTAACTGGAGGCCGTAGAACTCCAGGAGCCCGCGGAGAAACAGGTGGATAGGAAACCCGACGCCCCTCAGCAGATGCGAGATGAGGCATATCCGCTCCTCCGGAGACGGGTTAGGAGATCCCTCAGCTTGTTCCCCTCCGTCATAAGTGGCTATTCCAGCTCGGACGGGGACCATGAATGCCGGTGGGAGAAACCCTTGGGTTTGTAGCTCCACCAAACGGCTGTGGGGAACTGAGCACTCTCCCCAATTCCCCGACTTAGAGCGAGGAGGGCAAGCAGAAGAGTTGTGATGGCTGGCCATGTTGGAATGGTTTTTCGCGGAGCGCTCTAGGATGCTAGCTCGAGGGAGGAGAGTGAGGTTTGGATCTGAGAATCCCTGTCCCTTCAAATAGACGGTTGGCTCGGAGGATCGAGGGTGGCAATTGCAAAAATGCCACGACTCCTCACATTCGCTCGACACGTGGAGATGGTCATTACTGAGGCGCTGAAGCCGAGGAGAACAACATGGATTGGAGGCCGGACACTATTCGTCGTAACAGGTACTTGGGAGTATTCGGAGAAGGAACCCGCCTTGCAATGCCGAAGACAATTCTGCGCGTCGGACTCATCGTCATTGAAGCCTGGTTCAGGGGCTACTGAGGGAGTCCTGGATTAGGGGGTATCTGGACAGCCGGACTGTGTACAACATTCGAACTATTGAAGCGTGAAGATACAAGACTTAAGACTTCGGCCCATGTCTGGATGGGACTTTCCTTGGCGTGGAAGGCAAGCTTGGCGATCCGGATATTATATTTCCTTCCTTGTAACCGAATCCATGTAAACCTTAGCCCTCTCCGGTGTCTATATAAACCGGAGAGGTTGGTCCTTAGAAGGCCGATCACAATTATATTCATACCATCATAGGCTAGCTCTTAGGGTTTAGCCTCTATGATCTCGTGGTAGATTTACTCTTGTACTACCCATATCATCAATATTAATCAAGCAGGAAGTAGGGTTTTACCTCCATCGAGAGGGCCCGAACCTGGGTAAACATCTGTGTCCCTTGCTTCCTGGTACCATCAGCCTTGACGCATAGATCGGGACCCCCTACCTGAGATCCGCCGGTTTTGACACCGACACTACCGCCATACTAAGCAAAACAAGATGCATAAAAGATAAACATCACATGCAATCAAAATATATGACATGATATGGCCATCATCATCTTGTGCCTTTGATCTCCATCTCCAAATCACCATCATGATCTCCATCGTCACCGGCTTGACACCTTGATCTCCATCAAAGCATCGTTGTCGTCTCACCAACTATTGCTTCTATGACTATCACTACCGCTTAGTGATAAAGTAAACCAGTTACATGGCGATTGCATTTCATACAATAAAGCGAAAACCATAAGGCTCCTGCGAGTTGCCGATAACTTTTACAAAACATGATCATCTTATACAACAATTAATATATCATCATGTCTTGACATATCACATCACAACATGCCTTGTAAAAACAAGTTAGGCGTCCTCTACTTTGTTGTTGCAAGTTTTACGTGGCTGCTATGGGCTTCTAGCAAGAACCGTTCTTACCTATGCATCAAAACCACAACGATTTTTCGTCAAGTGTGTTGTTTTAACCTTCAACAAGGACCGGGAGTAGTCAAACTCGATTCAACTAAAGTTGGAGAAACTGACACCCGCTAGCCACCTGTGTGCGAAGCACGACGGTAGAACCCGTCGCATCAACGTGGTCATGTAATGTCGGTCTGGGCCGCTTCATCCAACAATACCGCCGAATCAAAGTAAGACGTTGCTGGTAAGCAGTATGACTATTATCGCCCCCAACTATTTGTGTTTTACTCGTGCATATAACATCTACGCATAGACCTAGCTCGGAGCCACTATTGGGGAACATAGTATTTCAAAAAAATTCCTATGATCACGCAAGATCTATCTAGGAGAAGCATAGCAACGAGCGGGGAGAGTGTGTCCACATACCCTCATAGACCGAAAGCGTAAGCGTTTAGTAACGCGGTTGATGTAGTCGAACGTCTTCGCGATCCAACCGATCCAAGTACCAAACGTACGGCACCTCCGTGTTCAGCACACATTCAGCTCGATGATGTCCCTCGAGCTCTTGATCCAGTTGAGGCTGAGGGAGAGTTCCGTCAGCATGACGGCGTGGCGACGGTGATGATGAAGTTACCGGCGCAAGGCTTCACCTAAGCACTAGGACGATATGACCGGGGTGGTAAACTATGGAGGGGGGCACCGCACACGGCTAAGAGAAGACTTGGTGTGTCTTTGGGGTGCCCCCCTCCCACGTATATAAAGGGGGAGGAGAGGAGGCCAGCCCAAGGGGGGCGTGCCAAGGGGGGAGTCCTACTTGGATTCCCGGTCCAAGTAGGATTTCCCCCCCCCCTTTCCTATTCCAACAAGGGGGAGAGAGGGAAGGAGGAAGAGGGGAGAAGGAAAGAGGGGGGCGGCGCCCCTCCTAGTCCAATTCGGACCAGCTCATGGGGGGGCGTTGCCTCCCCTTATGGCCCTTCTCTCCTTTCCAATAAAGCCCAATAAGGCCCATTGCTTCCCCGGGGGGTTCTGGTAACTACCCAGTACTTCGAAACTTATCTGATACTTCCTGAAACCATTCTGGTGTACGAATATAACCTTCCAATATATGAATCTTTACCTCTCGACCATTTCGATACTCCTCGTCATGTCCGTGATCTCATCCGGGACTCCGAACAAACTTCGGTCATCAAATCACATAACTCATAATACAAATCATCATCGGACGTTAAGCGTGCGGACCCTACGGGTTCGACAACTATGTAGACATGACCGAGACACATCTCCGGTCAATAAACAATAGCGGAACCTGGATGCTCATATTGGCTCCTACATATTCTATGAAGATCTTTATCGGTCAAACCGCATAACAACATACGTTGTTCCCTTTGTCATCGGTATGTTACTTGCCCGAGATTCGATCGTTGGTATCCTCATACCTAGTTCAACAAGCACCATCGGAGACACCTGTAGAGCATATTTATAGTCATCCAGTTACATTGTCACGTTTGATAGCACACTAAGTGTTCCTCCGGTATTCGAGAGTTGCATAATCTCATAGTCAGAGGAACATGTATAAGTCATGAAGAAAGCAATAGAAATAAAACTAAATGCAGCTTGAATAGTAATCATCCTCGGTTTCGAGTAGATATCAACAGACGCACAAATTTCAGTAGCTTCGACCTTCCTCTTTGCTTCTTCTTGCTCCTTCATATTTTGTTTTCTTCAAGTCATGAAAGGCTTCTTCTCCGTGGTCATGAGAACAGATTTAGTATTCCATTCAACAATGCATGTGTTGGTGAGATAGTCATGTGTAGCATTATTTTTCTTGTACCATGACTCTCCTAGCATCATATGACACGAAAACATCGGTATCGGAATTACATCGCACAGAACCTCTGATGTAGGGTGGAACCCTATAGCGTCGATCTTTCACGTTTGGAGTGGATCCTACGGGGAATCACGAAGAACACGCGGAAGCACAAAGGGAAAATATGGGGAAAACGAGAGAGAATCACTCAACCAACAAGGAATCGATCACACAAGTGCTAGATCACCACACACATAAGAGATACACGAGATCCAAAGTCAACAAAGGTAAGGATACAAAGGAACCATTATTCTCCGAGAGGAGGCCTTGATGTTCTTCCCTAAAGAGGGGTCTTGAATCCGCTTGGGGGATCTTCTCCGAAGAGGTCGTGATCTCCGAGGAGAAGTATCCAAGTGGATGAGCAAAGGCTCTCAGACAAATATGAGCTAATCCAATGCTAAGTCTCAAAGTGAGGAGATGGGGTCCTATAAATAGACTAGGGGCGAAGGGGTATATGGGCTCAGCCCAACACGCGCACACAGGCGCTGGCCGGATGATCCGGACGAGGGTCCGGATGATCCGGGCTTGTCCGGATGGTCCGGGTGGAGGCCCGGATGAACTGGGGGCTCGGCTGGTGGCGGCGAAGGGCCGGATGTCCGGCTGGAGGTCCGGATGTCCGGGCAGGGTCCGGATGATCCGGGACTGGGTCCGGATGATCCGGCTTCAGGTTTGAGCTTCGGGAGTCTTCGGGCGAGTTAGTCGGATTGTCCGGGCCGGGGTCCAGATCGTCCGGGCCGCCGTCCGGATCGTCCGGCCATCCTGGTCCTTGGTGCTTTTTCCTCTCCGTCTTCATGCATGTCTTCCGCTTCCGGTTCTCCTTGCTTCCTAGCTTCTTCATGGTTGACTCCTTGGTACCTGAGTATGCATAGCGTTTCCGTTTGAGGTAGTAGCCATGTCTCATGTGAATCGAAAGGGAATTGTGAGAGGAGTGATGTCACCTCGGTTTCAAGAGCTCTTGCACGTGCTCGAGTCATAGGTCCTTGTGGGGTTGGAGGTGTTGATGTAGAGTCCATGGGGATGATGGAAGGATGCTCTGCATCATATCCCCTCCCTTCGAAAGGATCCGACCTCGGATCAAGATCTTCATCACCATGGAAAGGCGAGAGGTCTTTGACGTTGAAGGTGTCGCTCACGTTGTACTTGTCTCTTGGTAGGTCGAGCTTGTAAGCGTTGTTGTTGTAGCGTGCTAACACCTTGAAGGGTCCATCGGCTCGAGGTAGAAGTTTGGACTTGCATTCGTTGGGGAAGCGTTCCTTGCGAAGGTGTAGCCACACGAGATCACCTATGTTGAAGATCATGGGTTGCTTGTTGATGTTGAGCTTGGTCGCTAGTCGTTGTACTTGGCGTTCGATGGTGTGTCTTGTATCTTCATGCATCTTCTTGATGTAGCTTGCACGTGCACTTGCGTCGAGGTTGGTACGCTCTTGTAGAGGAAGAGGTAGAATGTCCAATGGGGACAATGGGTTGAAGCCGTAGACAACCTCGAAGGGGGACTTGCCGGTCGTCAAATGTCTTGCACGGTTGTAGGCGTACTCGGCGATGGGTAGACATGCTTCCCACTCCTTGATGTTCTTCTTGATCAATACGCGAAGTAGAGTGGAGAGAGTCCGGTTCGTCACCTCCGTTTGGCCGTCGGTTTGAGGATGGTATGCCGATGAGAACAAGAGCTTGATTCCGAGCTTGGCGCAAAGAGTCTTCCAAAAGTAACTCAAGAACTTGACGTCGCGATCGGAGACGATTGTCTTTGGTACTCCATGGAGGCGCAAGATTTCCCTACAAAAGAGATTTGCAATATGTGAAGCATCGTCTACCTTGTTGCAAGGAATGAAATGTGCCATCTTAGAAAATCGATCCACAACAACAAACACGGAATCCTGTCCATTTTGAGTTCTAGGCAAACCAAGTACAAAATCCATGCTAATGTCTTCCCAAGGTTGATATGGAATAGGAAGAGGCATGTAAAGACCATGAGATTGAGCTTTTGACTTAGCTTTGCGGCATGTAGAGCATCGGGTGGTGAAGCTTGAGACGTCTCGAAACATCTTGGGCCAAAAGTAGTTCTTGGAGAGCGTGGCGAATGTCTTGTCGCGTCCAAAATGTCCCATGAGTCCGCCTCCATGAGCCTCGTGCAAAAGGAGCAAATGAAGAGAAGACTCGGGAATGCATAGTTTGTTAGCTCTCATAAGATAACCATCCTTGAGGTAATATTGTTCCCATGATGTATGCGTCAAACATTTAGCATAATGAGGTGCAAAAGATGGATCACTAGCATACAAATATTTTATGTGCTCAAAGCCAATAACATTCAACTCAAGTTGTGTGACAAGCGTGCATATGCGTGAAAGTGCATCGGCAACTACATTTTCCTTACCCTTAATGTACTTGATCACATATGGGAAAGATTCAATAAATTCACTCCATTTGGCATGACGCTTGTTCAATTTAGTTTGACCTTTCAAGTACTTAAGCGTTTCATGATCGGTATGGATGACAAACTCATGAGGTCTAAGATAATGTTCCCAAACATGTAGGACACGCACTAAAGCATACAATTCTTTGTCATATATGGGATAGTTAAGTTGAGCACCGGAGAGTTTTTCACTAAAATAAGCAATGGCTCGTTTTTCTTGCATTAAAACTCCGCTTATTCCGGTACCACTTGCATCACAATGAACCTCAAAAGTTTTGTCAAAATTGGGCAAAGCAAGAATCGGAGCATGAGTAAGCAAAGACTTGAGCTCATCAAAAGCATTGGATTGCAAAGATCCCCAAACAAAAGGAGTATTCTTCTTACTCAAAGCATGCAAAGGAGCTGCAATAGTGCTAAAGTTTTTCACAAAGCGGCGATAAAACCTGCAAGACCAAGGAAACTTCGCACGTGTTGCAAATTGGTGGGTTGGGGCCAAGTTTTAATTGCTTTAATTTTAGTTTCATCAACATGGACACCCTTGGAAGAGACAACGAAACCCAAGAAAACCACTTTGTCAACGCCAAAAGTGCATTTTTTCAAGTTGGCATAAAGACTTTCCTTTCGAAGTGTTTGCAAAACAAGCTTAACATGATCAAGATGCTCTTTCATGGTTTTGCTAAACACAAGAATATCATCGAAGTAAACCACAACAAAGACTCCAATATAAGATCGAAGTACATGATGCATGAGACGTACAAAAGTTCCGGGAGCTTCCGATAAACCCATAGGCATGACTAACCACTCATATAAGCCAAATTTAGTTTTGAAAGCAGTTTTCCATTCATCACCCTCATGAATGCGGATTTGATAATAGCCACTTTTAAGATCAATTTTTGAGAAAAAGTTGGCTCCACTAAGTTCATCAAGCATATCATCTAAGCGAGGAATGGGATGCCTATAGCGCACGGTGATAGCATTTATAGGTCTACAATCGGAACATAAGCGGAAACTTCCATCGGGCTTAGGCACAAGTATAACGGGAATGGCACAAGGGCTTAAGCTTTCACGTACATGACCGTTGTCGATTAGTTGTTGTACTTGCCGTTGAATCTCCTTGGTTTCTTCGGGATTGACACGGTATGGAGCTTTGTTTGGAAGTGGCGCTCCAGGGATGAGGTCGATTCGCTGCTCAATGCCTCGTAGAGGAGGTAGACTCGAAGGTAGCTCATCGGGGAAAACATCTTGAAATTCCTGCAAAAGAGATTGAAACACCAAAGGTAGCTTGTGAAAGGTGTTAGTTTTTGTATCTCCATCCTTGCACACAAGGACAAAGTGCATCACACTCGATGGGTTCTCACACACTTCTCTTATCTCACTTTTGGTGGCAAATAGTATGAGGTTTTTCTCTCTAGGCGAAGAGGCGCTCAAATTTGGCTTGTGTCTCTCACTCACTTTTTGGTGGCTCACTTTCTCACTCTTCTCTCTTTGGTTGGTGGCTTGTTTGTCGGCTATCACTTGACTATGAGACATGGGTCGTAGGACATATTATTTTCCTTTCATCTTGAAGCTATAGTGGTTTGTACGCCCATTGTGGAAGACACCACGGTCGAATTGCCATGGCCGACCAAGGAGGAGGTGGCAAACGGTCATTGGGACCACATCACACTCCAAAGTGTCCTCATATGCACCGATTTTGAAGGATACTTGGACCGTATGCTCAACTCGTATAGTGCCGGAGTCACTTAGCCATTGAACGTTGTAGGGTTGCGGGTGCTTCTTCTTGACCAATTGAAGCTTGGAGCATAGTTCTTCGTTTGCCAAGTTGTGGCAACTACCTCCATCGATGATGACCTTGACGGATCGTCCATTGATGCCGGCCTTTTTGTGGAAGATGTGGCATCGTTGGTCTTCTTCTTGTTGATGTTGAAGTGTCAAGACCTTGGAGACAACAAGAGCGGGGCTCGTATCTTCATCACAAAAGACTTGATCATCTTCATCCTCGTTCACGCGCCGGTGCATGGCCACTTGCTCAATAGCTTCCATTTCATCTTCACTCATTGAGTCGTAGGTGCCATCGTCATTGAGGATCATGGTGCGCTTGTTGGTGCACTCATAGGACTTGTGGCCTCGGCCACCGCAAGTGAAACACTTGAAGGAGCTTGTCTTGACGGTCTCATCGGTTGGAGTAGATGATGAAGCACGCGGCTTGGAGTTGCTTGTAGTAGGAGGAAGATGACTTGAACTTGTGGAAGTTTTCTTGTAACTTGACTTGTCGTCGTTGCTTGGAGAAGGCTTGGTTGATGTTGAAGTTGGAGTATTTGTTGAAGCTTGGTTGTTGGAGAAGCTGTATGTCTTGGAGGAGTACTTGGCGTACTTGAAGTCATCTTGTACTTGTCGTTCCGCCTTTGTATCTTGATACACGAGCTCAATGAGGTTGGAGTATGGTTGGAAGTCGGCGATCTTCTTGATGGGATGATTGAGTCCATTCAAGAATCATGCCATTGTTTGCTCATCATCTTCCGTGACATTGGCTCGAATCATGGCAATCTCCATTTCCTTGTAGTATTCTTCAACACTCTTTGTTCCTTGCTTGAGGAGTTGTAGCTTCTTGAAGAGATCACGGTTGTAGTAGGTGGGCACAAATCATGCTCGCATGACATCCTTCATTTGAGCCCAAGTGGTGATTGGAGGTTCACCTCTTGCTTGTCGGCGCTCAAGGACTTGTTCCCACCATATGAGCACATAGTCTTGGAACTCAAATGATGCCATAGCGATCTTCTTCTCTTCCTCAAAGTTGTGCAAACGAAAGATTTTGTCGACCTTCAATGCCCATTGGAGGTACTCTTCGGGGTCATTGCTTCCATTGAACTTGGGCATTGTGAACTTGAGCTTGCCATAGCGTTGCTCTTCATTGTGTTGTGGGCGATGGTGGTGATGACGCCCTTGACGTGGAGGGTAATCATCCTCATGTTGCTCTTGGCGTGGAGGAAGTCCATTATCAACTTGCTCTTGTTGACCTTGAGGTTGGGGAGGAGCTTGACGTGCTTGTGAAGGAGCTTGTGGGGCTTGACGTTGGGCACGCGGATGGTAGTTCCTCTCTTGGATTTCTTCTCGAAGGGCTTCCTCTTGATTGCGCCTTTCGCGATTGCGGTTGGCGATAGCTTGACTTGATGCTTGAAGGGCACGTTCCGCCTCAAGAGCTTGTGCTTCTCGTTGTTGTTGTTGAAGAAGTTGAGCCTCGACGTCTTGTTGCTCTTGATGTAGGCGCGCTTATTCTTGTTCTTGTTGGCGACGAAGACGTTGTCGTTCTTGAGCTTGAGCAGACGCTACTTGGTTTGATTGAGGACGAGGAACTTGTTCATCAACTTGCTCTTGGGAATGCTTGTCGTGTAGCGGGTTGCGAGATGCATGACGGTCCTGACACGCGGCTCATCGAAGAGTGTTCGATGACGGTGTGCTTGTGCCGGAGAAGGAGTCGTCGGAGTGGCGATTTGAGTGGCTCCGTCTTGAGTATGAGGATGTAGAAGGAGGCCGGTTCACCAACAAGGCTCGGATCTCATCCATTCTTGCATCGTTCTCTTGCTTGTGCGCGTCGAGCTTGTTGTCAAAGTAGTCTCTTGTACGTTGCTCGGAGAGTCGCAAGTCGGTGGCGAGGTTGTCGATGCGGTCGTTCATTGCTTGTTGCTCTTGATGTAGAGCTCGTTGTGCGCCAAAGAGGTGGCTCTTGGTGACGTATGATGACATGTCGTCGTCTTGCTCGATGAAGAGTGGGTTGGTAGAAGTACTTGGCCTATCCATCATTTCAAGCAAATTGTGAGTGGTAGAAGGAGAAGAACTAAAACCAATGTACCTTTGACCGAAGTTGAAGATGAATCAAGTTCACTCAAATGCAGACAATGAAATAGCACTATTGGTACCGATCCTTGTCGATTCTCACACCTACACAAGTAAAAGCTTTTGGTGGAGCTTGGTTAGGATGGTGGCACAAAATTGATTGCAATCGTTAGCTTGATTTAAAAAATGTTGAAAAGGATTCGCAAATTCGCATATGCAACAAGTAGACCAAGCAAGTAGTGGTACACGGAAACACACACGCAAATAGATAAATGGGATTGTGCAAACCAAAAGTGAGCCAAAATGTCGAATCCACGAAAATGCTCTTGTTGCACAATACTAGAGACGCGCTAGCACGATTGCACAATAGGCGGATACGGGGACAAAGGGTCGCGATCTCGCGAGGGTGAGCCCCCCGGAAGGGGGCCTTCTTCGCCTTCCACCTAAGCTGTGCAGGAAAGGCCCGAAGCCAATCCCAGGGAACAGTAAAGCTTCAGAGCTTGTGCACAACCTACTAGGCAAAATGCAACGATCTCTAAGTATGCTATATGTATGGTATTTCGGTGCTATGATCCAAGATGATCTTATATGACAATCTTCATGTAGTATGATGCTATGCTTCTTGCTTAGATGCTCTTTGCTTAAAAGCTTGACTGGCTCTTTCTCTGTTGAGCTCTTTTCTTATGCAAACTTCACGAACCAAGATAGCAATTGTGTATGCTATGACAACTTTGTGACACACAAGTTGATTCCGAGATATGCACCACGATGGTATGTATGATATGGAGTATGCTTACTAATGTGCACAAGTCACGTTGCCGGCAATACTCAATGGCTAGTCTCGATGGGTAAGCAACGCAAAAGATGGTCTATGATGGTTATCAATACAATTGCAAGGTATGACAAAGATGTCGTCGAAGTTACCGTCCGTAGCGAAGATGAGTAGTCGACGAAAATGAGTGGTAGTTGTTGATGTTGCACCGCACCTAAATAGCCGAAACACAATAGGACACGGAAATCTCAACTCAAATTCGCGAACCCAAAGTCGAATGGTAGTACGGAGGTTGTGTCGTGGGGTTTTGGCAAGTGGAAGTGGTGGTGGTTGGAGTGGGGAGGTATGTAGGTGTAGGTGGTGGTGGTGGTGGAGGAGGACTGCAACTCTGCAGTTTCGGCAGAGGAAGCCGGATGATCCGGGCCAGGAGCCGGATGATCCGGGCGTGTCCGGATGATCCGGGTCAGGGTCCGGATGATTCGGGCAGGTCAATCTCGATCGGGAACTGCTCGGGAAGAACACGAAAATGGCGAGAAATTCGACGATTTCGCGGATTTTTGGATGGATTTCGAGGGGGAGAAGGTGGGGAAAAGCAAGATCCACGAGTTACACAACGAATCCACGGATAAAAATCAACAAAACATCATCAAAACCAACAAATCACAAAAAAATTGGGGGTTATTTTTGGTGGGGATTTTTCGGATTTAGGACGAAATCAACAAAATCAAGCTAGAAAACACGGGGTAGGGGCTCCAAAAACGTGATCAACGTGGCTCATGATACCATATGATGTAGGGTGGAACCCTATAGCGTCGATCTTTCACGTTTGGAGTGGATCCTACGGGGAATCACGAAGAACACGCGGAAGCACAAAGGGAAAATACGGTTGAAACGAGAGAGAATCACTCAACCAACAAGGAATCGATCACACAAGTGCTAGATCACCACACACATAAGAGATACACGAGATCCAAAGTCAACAAAGGTAAGGATACAAAGGAACCGTTCTTCTCCGAGAGGAGGCCTTGATGTTCTTCCCTAAAGAGGGGTCTTGAATCCGCTTGGGGGATCTTCTCCGAAGAGGTCGTGATCTCCGAGGAGAAGTATCCAAGTGGATGAGCAAAGGCTCTCACACAAATATGAGCTAATCCAATGCTAAGTCTCAAAGTGAGGAGATGGGGTCCTATAAATAGACTAGGGGGCGAAGGGGTACATGGGCTCAGCCCAACACGCGCACACAGGCGCTGGCCGGATCCGGACGAGGGTCCGGATGATCCAGGCTGGTCCGGATGGTCCGGGTGGAGGCCCGGATGAGCTGGGAGCTCGGCTAGTGACGGCGAAGGGCCGGATGTCCGGCTGGAGGTCCGGATGTCCGGGCAGGGTCCGGATGATCCGGGACTGGGTCCGGATGATCCGGCTTCAGGTTTGAGCTTCGGGAGTCTTCGGGCGAGTTAGCCGGATCGTCCGGGCCAGGGTCCGGTGATGGATTCATGTACCTAGGGTAGGGTCATAGGCCTGACCTAAACGTCCTACCCAAGGGCACTCGTAGAAGAGATCATCTTCCAGTCGACCAAAGAGGAATCCACTCGACCATACTGGAAGGACTCGACCATGGAAGACTCACTCGACCATGAAGATCACTCGACCACCAGAAGGTCAGAAGACACTCTGTAGCGCAACGGTTTGCTATTGAATAGACTTAATGATAGTTAAAGCGCTTCATGAGGGGCGTTACCAGTAACCCCCCTGGCTTAATGTACTTTAATCCCTCCATTATGTGGGCTGGCTGGGGTCCTGGCGCACTCTATATAAGCCACACCCCTCCACAGATAGAAGGGTTCAGATTCTTGTAATACTCATACTCATAATCCACTCGACCGCCTCAGGGCTCCGAGACGTAGGGCTGTTACTTCCTCCGAGAAGGGCCTGAACTCGTACATCCTTTGTCTTCACAACTGCTCCATAGCTAGGACATCGCCTCTCCCTTACCTACCCCTACTTCTACTGTCAGACTTAGAACCACGACAGTTGGCGCCCACCTTGGGGCAGGTGTTTTAGCGATTTTGTGGAGAAGTTGCAGTACTTCCGAGTACCTTCATCATGATGACTGCTGGAGTTTTGGGTGAGGGGCACGAGATCCGTCTCGGTGCTCTCACTTTTGTCGCCGACGACCAAGATGGCTCCGTGGAGGCCCCTCTTGACATCGAGGCGCCCCCGTCCACGGGCGACGCACTTCGTGCATGTGTTCGCAGCGCTCGCTGCGGCAACCGTCGACCCAGATCGGTCGACTCCCTATCGGCCGCCGCCCAGCCTCCCACCAGCGCAAGCGCCTGGTGGTCGAGACTTCAGCGGTGGGTGAAGCACGCGGTGGCTCGCCAGACAGCCACCGCCAGTCGCGCTATCGAGCCCGACGAATCCCTCTACTGGCTGCTCGATCGGCCGACCGGTCCAGAGATCGCATCCGAGTGTGATAGCAGTGATCCAGCGGCGGAGATCCTCATGGTCGACGGCCCTCGCAGTCCTCCCGGCTTCGCCCATGGCGGTGGGGTCGCCGGAGGAGGAGATCCCGTACAAGAACACGAGGAGTACCAGCCCGAGACACTCGACTCTCTGCAGAGAGAAGAGCTTCGTCGCAGGAACATGGATGCACTACATACTCCTATCGCCGGAGAGACCCCTGAGGCTCGTGCCTTGGAGGAAGCACGTTTGGCCAATGTGGCTGAACGTGCTCGCCTGGAGAATCTTCAGCGAGCACTCGACGAGCGCGCGCGGCAACGACTCCCTGAAGCCAGTCGACGTCGGCTCTTCCCGCCGACTCAGGTATACCGCCGCGCCATTCAGAATTTAGCAACTGCAACTCGCGATAGCAGAGTCCATCCAGCCGTCCCACGGAAGTGGAAGAGGCTTGCAGCAGATCGTAGATTTACTCCGAGCGGCAGTGACCGTAACTCAGCCGTGTCGTAGTCGCGCAACAGATTCACAATCAATCCGTCGCTGCGAACACCGCCCATCGGCTCACAGCCCCAGATCGCCTCCAAGGCGGAAAGGCGTGACAACCGGCGAGAGCAGCTCGGAGACCGATTCGACCGAGATGACAGCGCCGAATGCCCCTTTCCTCCGAGGGAAGGGTCGACGCTCCTCGGCGGCAAGATGATGATTTACGCTTCGATCTGGCGAAGAGTTCTAGTTGACCCCAGGCTTTGATGCGCGATCCATTATCGTGCAAGGCTTGGTCGACCGGAACAGAGCCCATCAAGGCGGACCCGAGAGGGATGCACCCACTAGCAGTCGAGTGCATGTCTCGTCCGGAGTGTTTTAGTAGGGCTATCGAGCCGCAGTGATTCCCCAATTTCAGATTGGCAACAGGAGTCGCAAGTTCATTTGGGAATCTAAGCCCGAAACTTGGCTCGAGGATTACCGAGTGGCTGTTCAGATTGGTGGTGGGAATGATGAGGTGGCCATGAAGCATTTGCCCTCATGTTGGAAGGTTCTCGCGAGAGCATGGCTGAGTCAATTACCTCACAAAGAAAGATATATACTTGGGAAGATTTGTCCCGAGTGTTCGTCAGACTTTTGAAGGGACTTGCAAGCGACCGCTGGTTTGACAGCTGCAAGTTTGTGTGCGTAAGACCAATGAAACTCTCCGAGAGTACATTCAGAGGTGGATTACCTTGCACAATATCTTGTGGAAAATGTGTCCGACCATCAAGCGGTTTGCGCCTTCAAAGATGGCGTTAAAAGCAGAGAATTAAGTCTGAAGTTTGGTCGAACCGGGACATGACCTGAGTCGGATGATGGAGATTGCTAGCAACACGCCAATGGCGAGGAAGAAGACCGACTCGAAGTGGCAAGTACAAGCCAAGCCACGGAGAAGGGAAATTCCAATGGAAGCGAACGAAAAGCCGAGCCAGCAGCTCTCGGAGAGGCCCCGCCGCCACTCGTGTGAAGTTCAAGGGAAGCTCAAAGGATCCTCGAATCAAGAAAGTGAAAGATAAAGAAGGAAATGACGTGATGGATATGCCATGCCATATTCACATGAAGAAGGATGAAGAGGGCAACATTATTTACCCGGCACACCACTGCCAAATGTCGACTCCTCGATCCAGCAGCCAGGAAAAACAGTCTAAGGACAAGGAGAAGGAGCCGACAAGGCCGGAGATAAAGAGGACAAGGAGGAGGAATACCGCATGTCAACTCCACTCGATGATCTTCGCGGATGTGGAAAGCAAAAGTCGATGAAAGTCATCAACCGAGGTGAATATGGTTGCCCAGTTAAGCCAAATTATGTGAAGTGGTCCCAGACACCCATCACATTCGACCAATCTGATCACCCGACTCACATTGCCACCTCTGCTGCAAGCGTTAGTGGTCGATCCAATTATCGAAGGCACTCGATCGACAAAAGTGCTGATGGATGGTGGTAGTGGGCTGAATTTGTTATATGCGGATACTTTGAAAGGGATGGGCATTCCAATGTCCCGATTGAGCTCCAAAATATGAGTTTCCACGAGTCATACCAGGAAGAAGGCCAACTCACTCGGCCAAATAGCCCTCGGGCGTGGTTTTGGTGATTCCAAGCACTTCCGCAAAGAAAAGTTGACCTTTGAGGTTGTAGATTTTCAGAGTGCATACCATGCCATTTTGGGAGGCCGCCACGCACGATTCATGGCTCGACCATGCTACGTGTACCTCAAACTGAAAATGCCAGACCCAAGGGAGTGATCACCGCCACCGCGATCGGAAGAAGGCAGAAGAGTGCTTTCAGAAGGGCTCGAAGATTGCCGACTCCCAAGTGACAGCGGTCGAATTCGACGAGTACATGCAAAACGCAGATCCGAGTGATTTGCTACGATCTAAGAGGCCAGCCGCAGAGTCTGCATTCAAATCGTCCGGTGAGACAAAGCCAGTTCATATTCATCCGACTGATCCCGATGCAGCCCCGACCCACATATCCACAACACTCGACTCGAAATAGGAAGAAGCGCTCATCCAGTTCCTCCGTGAGAACTAGGACATTTTGCATGGAAGCCCACGACATGCCGTGTTCCTGTGGAATCTGGCTGAGCATCGCCTCGAGTCGACAAGACAAATAAACCAGTCAAAGAGCATCTTGGCGGTCCGCCGTCGTAAGAGAAAAGCTATTGGTGAAGAAGTGGCTCGATTGTTGACGGCAGGATTTATCCGAGAGATTTACCACCCGAGTGGTTAGCTAATGTTGTCATGGTCCCCAAGAAGGATAACTCACCCGCATGTGCATTGATTTTAAGCACATTAATCGGGCCTGCCGAAGGATCATTTTCTCTCCCCGCATCGATCAAATTGTTGACTCGACCGCAGGCTGTGAGAGATTGTCTTTTAGACGATATTCCGGGTATCATCAGATCCGTCAGATGGACCCGATGAAATAAAACAGCTTTCATCACTCCATTCGGTGCTTCGCTATATCACCATGCCATTCGCCTCAAGAATGCCGGAGCCACATTTATGCGAATGATTGAAGTGTCTTCTCCTCAAATCACCGGAATGTGGAAGCGATATGGATGATATCGTCGTTAAGTCGCGAAAAGGTTCCGACCTGCTTGCTGACCTCGCCAAACATTTGCCAACCTCGAAGGTTCGATATCAAGCTCAATCCGCCAAAGTGCACATTCGAGTTCCCGTGGAAAGTTACTCGGTTTTCGCTTCGAACGAGGATCGACGCTAACCCAGAAGATCGGCACTATTCTCCGAATGAAACGCATACGGCGAGTGCACGACGCCCGAAGCTTCTTGGATGCTTGGCCGCTTTAAGTCGATTCATCTCACGACTCGGTGAAAAGGCATTACCTCTTTACCGATCGATGAAGAAGGTCGACAAGTTCGAGTGGACTCGGAAGTCGATGCAGCGTTTGCCGAGCTAAAAGCTCGCTCTCCACCCAGCCGGTGCTTGCTGCTCCAATCAGCAAAGAGCCTCTGTTGCTTTACATTGCAGCCATTTGGACAAGTTGTCGATTCGTGCTTACGGTCGAGCGGGAAGAGGAAGGAAAGGCCTTCAAAGTTCAGCGCCCGTGTATTATTTGTCCAAGTATTGACTCCATCCAAGCGAGATATCCTCATTATCGAAGCTTGTGTATGGTATATACATGACCACAAAGAAGGTTGCTCATTATTTCTCCGATCATTCTATCACGATCGTCGCCGACGCCCTTTATCGAGAGATCCTGCATAACAGAGACGCAACCGGTCGAGTGGCGAAATGGGCGATTGAACTTCTTCCCTTGATATCAAGTTCGAGGCAAAGAAAGCCATTAAGTCCTGTGCTATAGCGGATTTCCTCGCCGAGTGGATTGAACAACAACAACCGACTGAAGTTCACTCGGAGCATTGGACCATGTTCTTTGACGGCTCCAAGATGCTAAATGGTTCTGGTGCTGGGGTTGTTCTGGTTTCCCCCAGAGGAGATAAGCTTAGGTATGTGCTCGATTCACTTTGATTCCTCCAACAATGAGGCAGAGTATGAGGCCCTCTTATATGGATTGCGCATGGCCATCTCACTCGGCGTCCGTCGCTGATGGTCTATGGCGATTCAGATCTAGTGGTCAATCAAGTGATGAAGGAGTGACGCGTGAAGCCCAGCTATGATTGGATACTGCAATGCAGGAGGAAGCCGGAAAAGAAGTTCGAGGGTTGGAACTCCATCACATCCTCCGACTGAAAAATCAAGCAGCAGATGATCTGCCAAGATAGGGTCCAAGAGAGAAGCCATTCCGAGTGGCGTGTTTTTGGAACATATACACACTCCGTCGCTTAAAGAAGATCCCTTCACAGAGGAAGCTCCACAACCCAAGAGTGCCGCAGACCCGACTGAGGTTGAGGTTCCGGCAGTGGTCGACTTGGTTATGGAGGTTTTAGTGGTGACTCCCGATTGGACGATTCCATACATCACATATATTCGAGAAAGGAACTCCCGAGGATGAAGAAGAGGCTCGGCAGATCGTCTGGTCGATCCAAAGCCTTTACCGTTATCAATGGGCATTTATATAGAGTAGACCTACGAGTCGGACAAAAATGCATAACGCCGTAAGAAGGTCGAGTCATACTCAATGATATCCACTGGGACCTGTGGTCACCATGCGCCCTTCGGACCATTGTAGCCAAAGCATACCGAGCTGGATTTTACCGCCTAGAGCAAATGAGATGGCAAAAGAGATAGTGGACAAGTGCGAAGGATGCCGTTCTATTCCAATATGTCTCACAAGCTCGCCAGACCTTGAAGACCATTCCACTGCCCGGCCGCTTGCGCTTTGGGGGTTGGACATGATCGGTCCCTTGCGAACAGGTCGGAGCGGTTTCACGCATGTATTGGTAGCAATGACAAGTTCACCAAGTGGATTGAAGCTAAACCAATCAAGAAACTTGATGTTTGTATCGCTGTTTCCTTCGTCGAGGGTTGACGTTCGGTATGGAGTCCCGCAGTATTATCACGGACAATGGGTCAATTTTGACTCGAAGAATTCAAGGATTTCGCAACTCCCAAGGCACTCGAGTCGACTACGCTTGATCGCCCATCCACAATGAACGGACAGCGAACGAGCCAATGGATTAATCCTCAAGGGTCGAAGCCTCGATTGATGCGAGATCTCAAGCATGCGGCTGGAGCTTGGGTCGACGAACTTCCTTCAGTGCTTTGGGGTTTGCGGACCACGCCTAATCGGTCGACTGGGAGAACTCCTTTCTTCCTGGTCTATGGAGCAGAAGCAGTTTTACCGAGTGATCTCCTTCACAATGCTCCACGAATTGAACTTTATAATGAAGCAGAAGCTGAGCAAGCGCGTCAGGATGCAGTCGACCTCCTGGAAGAAGAAAGGGAAATGGCTTTGATCCGCTCGACCATATACCAGCAAGACTTGCGCCGCCTGTACGCCAGAAATGTGAGAGGTCGAGCCTTCCAGGAAGGAGATCTGGTCCTTCGGGTAGATCAGCAGAAGCAACATAAGCTTGCTCCCTCCTGGGAAGGACCCTTCATCGTCACAAAAGTTCTCCACAATGGGGCATATCGTCTCTACAATGTCGAACACAATATCGATGAGCCCCGAGCTTGGAATGCGGATCTGCTCCGCCCGTTTTACACTTAAGGTTTCTCACTCGGAAGAGTTGTAATAAAATACTCCTGTAGCTCACGAGCTTTGAAGTAATAGTGTCGTAATTCCTTTATAATTTTGGTCACTCTTTATTTTTCGTCGAGTAAAATTTTCCCCCAGTGGGTGGCTTAGTCGCGAATCCGTTTACTTAAGTTTTTTACAAATCCTACCGAGTGGTAAGCCGACTTCCACTCGGAGGCTTAGCTGCAGCCTGCTCGCCTAAGTTATTAAAATCCCACCGAGTGGTAAGCCGACTTCCACTCGGAGGCTTAGCTGCAGCTCGGTGCTCGCCTAAGATATAAGAAATCCTACCGAGTGGAGAGCAAACCTCCCACTGGGGCTTAGCTGCAGCTCGCTGCTCGCCTAAGTTATTAAAATCCTACCGAGTGGTAAGCCGACTTCCACTGAGGCTTAGCTGCAGTCCAAGGACTCGCCCAAGTATAAAGTATGCTAGCAAAGAAAACGAGGCGCAGGTCGATGCGACCCTCTCCTCCGAGCTACACCATAAGTATGATGTGCGATTGCAAGGAAGACGGTGCAGTCGATCATGACCCACTTCTCCGAGCTTCGACACAAATACAACGGAATCCCACCGAGTGGAGAGCAAACCTCTCACTGGGGGCTTAGCTGCAGCTCGGTGCTCGCCTAAGTTATTAAAATCCTACCGAGTGGTAAGCCGACTTCCACTCGGAGGCTTAGCTGCAGCTCGGTGCTCGCCTAAGTTATTAAAATCCCACCGAGTGGTAAGCCGACTTCCACTCGGAGGCTTAGCTGCAGCCCAAAGGCGCCTAAGATATAAGAAATCCTACCGAGTGGAGAGCAAACCTCTCACTGGGGCTTAGCTGCAGCCAGTGCTCGCCTAAGATATAAGAAATCCTACCGAGTGGAGAGCAAACCTCCCACTCGGGGCTTAGCTGCAGCCAGTGCTCGCCTAAGATAAAAGAAATCCTACCGAGTGGAGAGCAAACCTCCCACTGGGGCTTAGCTGCAGCCAGTGCTCGCCTAAGGCATAAGAAATCCTACCGAGTGGAGAGCAAACCTCCCACTGGGGCTTAGCTGCAGCCAGTGCTCGCCTAAGATAAAGAATCCTACCGAGTGAAGAGCAAACCTCTCACTGGGGCTTAGCTGCACTCGGTGCTCGCCTAAGGAAGAAGTCGATTGCAGCAGGCATCTTGTCGTTAACTCCAAAAGAGCAATTCAAGCCGAGAGCAATCATTTCCAAACATCCAATCTAAATTTAGGTCGACTCCTAAAATAACCGAGAGTGCTCAGCGCTAAGCTGTTAAAGTTTTATCGGTTACAACTCCACTCGGCATACCGAGGCAAATTTAAGGTCAAGGAAAGTTTTTTACCCCTCCTATGGAGGGCTGGATGGAGCAACGAACTCGTCAAGGTCAATCCCGTCGGCAATCCGCGTGGCAGCAGCAATGAAAGTCTCCATGAAGGCCCTGAAGTCGTGCTTCTTGGTGTTGGCCACTCGAGAGCCGCCACTTATCTTCTCGGGCATCCTTGCAATGGACTCGCGCCCGGACCACGTATGACGCTCGCACCGCACCGAGCGAAGACTTCTTCCACTCTTGCACTCGGTCGGGGCGGCGTTTAGTCGAGCCATCAATGACTCGAGGTCATTTTGGAGTGTCTCATCGGGCCGAGCGCGCCGAGTCGATGCGGACGAGTAACCTTAAGTCTTGCGAGATAGTCCACGACAGAAGAACACGGGACTCGAAATGGAAGATGTTCATGGCAGTTTCATCGCTCACCGGGAATTGACAGGTCAAGGTTCGCTCGGTGGCTGGTTTCTTCTTCAAAGTTGCGCGTAACTCGCAAAGACAAAACCCGAATCAGGAAAATAGTCGAATGGGAACATAACAGTTGGAAGAATTGGTCGAGTGAAGAAGGTTACCTTCAAGCTTAAGGAACAATTTCTTAGCAAGACCACCCAAGAAGCTTTCCAGCTCGCTCTTCTTCCCAGCCATTTGGAGGACCTTCTCGATCGATTCTTCTTGTCAGCCTTCATTCGCTCAACATCCTTGCGGCACTAGCCGAGCAGCCTTCGATTGGTGTTATCCTGTTCGAGCTTGGCGATCGAGGCCGCTTTTTCATCAGCAAGCTTGATCTTCTCAGACAGCTCAAGCTCTTTCTTCCTTTGGGCTTCCTTCACCTTCCCTGTAAATCGCAGCAAAGTCAAGCTTGAAGCAAATGAGGGGAGAAAAGAGTCGTCGAAATCTCACCAAACATACCTTTGGTCTCTTCCTTCGCCTTCGTCAGATTCTCTTGCACTAGCTTCAAGTCTAACTCGAGCTGAATATGCTTCTGCTCCAGTTCAGTATAGCGCGCCGCAAGATCACAAGATTTCTACAAAGAGTCAGTTGCAAAAATATTAGAGATAATCCACTTCCGAGTGAATAAAGAAGAATTGTGCGTTTAAGACTACGATCGAATGCAAGCATTCGACCGTAGTCTCGGGATTACACCCATGGGTGCACTCAGCATGCCCCCACCGGTCTTATTCACATATAGTCGACCCGATCGACCAGTAAAAAAAAGAGCGAGTCGACCAATCGATCGGAACTTCTTCAGATCAGTAATCAATCGCCAAAGATCGACCACGCCTCGGGGATTACACCAGTGGGTGCACTCAGCGTGCCCCCTCGGACTCGTAAACCCATTCCTTCCATTCGGATAATGGTCAACATCTACTTAGTAAGTTTAAGACCGATCGCCAGAATGACCTTAGCCTTGGGGATTACACCCAGCGGGTGCACTCAGCGTGCCCCCCGCCAACAAGGAGTTTTTACCAACACACCCACGGGTGACTGCTATGAATTCCGAAAGAAAAGTTTTGATAGCATATCCTAACAGAGCAGGTGATGGTCGATGACCAACATTGCTCAAGGGCGAGCCGGCATCGTAAGTGCTTGGCTCAAGATCCCGAGCGATCTTCACCTGCTCCATCATGATCCCTGCTTGACGGATCGCCTCCTTAGCAGCATCAGCCTGGTCTTCCGGGACGTGGTGCGTGGTGAAGATCGAAGGTTGTCCAGCACTCGACGAAGTGGGCTGAGCGCTTGTCAGCGGTTCCGCGAAGGACACGGTATGACGAGTGCCGACCTCTCCTTCCGTCACAACGGTCTCGGGCGCCGTCACACCTTGGGCTTCTTTGCCAGTAGATGCCTTCCTGCTCCTCCTAGTCCTCAATGGCTCCTCATCCTCATCATCGTCGTCAGGAAGAGTGATGATGTCATTGGTTGGAGCTTCAGAAAAGAGTTAAAGTCAGAAATCTTGAGTCAGTTGACTAAGAACAAGAATTAAAGATATAGTACCAGGATTTGAGGTGGCGGCGTCCTCCATCTCATGGTCTTCAGCCTTAGCTGAGGTTTCGGAAGTCGCAGCGCTGAAAATTCAAAGAATCAGTCGACCGATTCAAGTATCAACCAGAGATAAAATTTATATAGAACAAGAAGATTTAAGCAATATGTTTACCCTGAGATGGTAGGGATGGACACCTTCATTTTTGGCAGAGGCTTGGTTGTCCTCGGCGGAACTACCTTCGGCTGCTTCGGCGCCCTCTCAGTCGGCATCGGAGAAGCAGTCCGAGGGCGTTTGGTCGACTGCGAGACAGTCGCAACTCCCTTACCGTGTTCAACCGAAGGGTCGTGTACAAGTTTTGACCGCCTTTCCAAGCGCGGTGGTGCGGCTTCCTCCTCTTCATCCTCGTCATCATCATCCTCGTCATCATCATCATCGTCGTCGTCGTCTCCTGCAGCATCTGAATCCCACTCTTCCTGGCTCTCGCCTCCACTGGCTTCCCCCTCCTCAGTCGGAATCTGGGCGCCATTGGGCATGGAGTATAGCTCTGTGAGGGCCTGGAAGCACCAAAGCAGAGTTCAGTCGACCAAGTTTCAGAAGCACACTCGACAGATATACAACGGAAAACAGAGCAAATGTACCTTATCTGGAACGCTGTCACGATCAAGTGGAGAAATCCTCTGAGATCCGCGGGGATTGTCCTTGTTCCCAATGATTGCAGCCATCCATCTTTCCACTACAATATCGTCGACTGCCTCCGGGTGGACGCGAGTCTCGCCTTCGGTGCCGCTGACACAGCCACATGCAAGTGACTCGGAACCAAGGGGCTGGATTCGCCTCCGAAGAAAAACCTCCAGGAGGTCCATGCCAGTCACTCCGTCCCTAACCAGCTGCACCACGCGGTCCATCAGCATCTTCACTTCAGCCCTCTCTTCTGGAACAACCTTCAGGGAGGAGGGTCTATTCACTCGACTCATGGTGAATGCGGAAGGCGGTCGATCGCCCGGCGTCGCCTCATTCCGGCAATAGAACCAGGTCGACTGCCTGCCCCTGACCGACTCGGGAAAAGACATAGCTGGGAAGGTGCTTTTGTTCCTCAATTGGACCCCTAAACCACCACACATCTGGACTACTTGGGTCTTCTCGTCACCAGGGCTTGCCTTCTTCACAGTCTGAGAGCGACATGTGAAGATGTACTTGAACAAACCCCAGTGCGGTCGACAGCCCAAGAAGTTTTCGCACATAGACACAAACGCGGCAAGGTATGCGATGGAGTTTGGAGTAAAATGGTGGAGCTGGGCTCCGAAGAAATTCAGAAAACCCCGAAAGAAGACACTCGGTGGCAACGAAAAACCTCGGTCGACATGGGTGGCCAAAAGCACGCACTCACCCTCTTCTGGCTGAGGTTGCCACTCTCGGCCAGGAAGTCTCGCGGCGCCGTGGGGAATCAATCCGTCGTCGGCCATATCGAGGAGATCCTTCTCCTTGATGGTCGATCGATCCATCTCCTCGACCCAGCCTTTCGGCGTTTGATCTCGACGAGGAACCACCGCGACCGGTAGATCTCCCCTTCGCCTTCTCGGCCGCCGACGCCTTCTCCGCCGCCGACGCCTTCTTCGCGCGCTCCAACATCGTCGTCTTCTCTTTGCCCATGGCCGCCGGCGGAATGCGCAAGGAGGGAGATGGCAAGAGAGCAGCAGCGGTGGCGGAGGGCGGAGACGGAGAGAACTAAGGAGGAAGAACAAGGTACTGTGCATAAGCCTCCGGAAGTTACATTTATAGCATCCCTTCCGAGTGGATGACAGGTGGACCCAAGCAATCCAATCATATCCCGAGCAGCCGCACTGCGTGATACGTGGCAGAAAAAGTGGCGCGGAGATCGAGGCGCCCCTGTTACGTCCCATCCAAGCGCCGCAGATCCATTCCGCTTCGCGCTTCCCCAAATTTCAGATCCCGCGAGATCATGACGACAGATCGGTCTGTCAAGCGCGAGATTTCCTGCGATCCGCTGCTCGAATAGCAAAGGAAGTCACTCGACTAAAGAACAAGAATGGATCAAGTCGACTGAAGGAAAGTTTCTTGTTATCAACAGAGAAGATCTTGATCCAAGACAACACGTAGCCAGTATGCAAAAGGCAGTCGGAAACAACGTCAACTACTCCTTCATTCAAGCCTCAATCCATTCGGGGGCTAATGATGGATTCATGTACCTAGGGTAGGGTCATAGGCCTGACCTAAACGTCCTACCCAAGGGCACTCGTAGAAGAGATCATCTTCCAGTCGACCAAAGAGGAATCCACTCGACCATACTGGAAGGACTCGACCATGGAAGACTCACTCGACCATGAAGATCACTCGACCACCAGAAGGTCAGAAGACACTTTGCAGCGCAACGGTTTGCTATTTAATAGACTTAATGATAGTTAAAGCGCTTCATGAGGGGCGTTACCAGTAACCCCCCTAGCTTAATGTACTTTAATCCCTCCATTATGTGGGCTGGCTGGGGTCCTGGCGCACTCTATATAAGCCACCCCCCTCCACAGATAGAAGGGTTCAGATTCTTGTAATACTCATACTCATAATCCACTCGACCGCCTCAGGGCTCCGAGACGTAGGGCTGTTACTTCCTCCGAGAAGGGCCTGAACTCGTACATCCTTTGTCTTCACAACTGCTCCATAGCTAGGACATCGCCTCTCCCTTACCTACCCCTACTTCTACTGTCAGACTTAGAACCACGACATCCGGATCGTCCAGGCTCTGTCCGGATCGTCCGGGCCGCCGTCCGGATCGTTCGGCCGTCCTGGTCCTTGGTGCTTTTTCCTCTCCGTCTTCATGCATGTCTTCCGCTTCCGGTTCTCCTTGCTTCCTAGCTTCTTCATGGTTGACTCCTTGGTACCTGAGTATGCATAGCGTTTCCGTTTGAGGTAGTAGCCATGTCTCATGTGAATCGAAAGGGAATTGTGAGAGGAGTGATGTCACCTCGGTTTCAAGAGCTCTTGCACGTGCTCGAGTCATAGGTCCTTGTGGGGTTGGAGGTGTTGTTGTAGAGTCCATGGGGATGATGGAAGGATGCTCCGCATCAACCTCACAAGAAAAGTTGCTGACTGAAAATAGTACCATAGTTCGGTGCATGATGTCGAGCTTAACGTAGCACCTACTTAATGAATATGGTCGTGGATGTGGTGGCATTGATAGCTCCAGCTTTCCCACCATGTCGATGCCGATGGCTTTGATCGAATTATCGTGGTTGATTGCCGTGGTGCAAACATTTTCTCCCACCTCACAGTAGGTGTGAAAAAAATTCATCACCATAGCCTTTCTCCTCCAGAAGAAGTCACTGGATACCCTCTAGTAGCTCCTTCTTGATGACGACGCGTAGACTCTCTCCTCCGAAGTGCTGTGAGCAATGCCGGTCTCTGATACCATTTGACGTGGAGCGAATCTCGAAACAAAAGTCGATTTGTTGTTCGCCTGACTTTCACGACATGAACCTCCATCGCAGCAAGTAGTGGTAGTGGGTTTACGAAGATATTCGCAAACCACGTCAACCCCTCGATCTGAAGGAATAACATGGACGAACCGTATAGGCTCAGCTTCTAATCTCCTATGCGCCGCAGGAACTCACATGCCAGTAAAGACTTTTGACAAGATTTCTCTAACTCGATAAGGGTCAGCGGCCGGAACACAGGACGGTGTTTAAGTCATCATAAAATACCCTAAACTCTTACATCACACTCACAGACTTGGTTTTGTAGTACATATTTGCTAAAGCACATCTAGATGTACTCTAAGTATTGCACATCTAAGTCTTATGTCATTGAATTTATGTTAAGACTCGTGCAAGTATTTTCTTCTGTCTTTTTTTTTCTTTCTAATTGATTGAGACATTAGATGTGCAATAAATAGGACACATCTAGATGTGCCCTAGACGAATCATAGTACGGTACTCCCTCCGTTCCTAAATACTACCTTCGTCCAGGTTTATTAGGCCCCTTTGTATTTTGTGCCCAACTTGACCGCAGATTTAACTAACAATATAAAAGTCGTATGTCACAAAACTTATATTGTTGGATTCTTATTTGAAAGAGGTTTCCAATAATACTATTTTTGTTGTATATAATTTACTTTTTGGTAGTTAAATCAAAGGTCAAAGTTTGGTCCAAAATACAATGGGGACTAATAAACCCGGACGGAGGTAGTATAAGCCTTTTCAGATATTCCAGATGCATATAGACGTATTTTAGAGTGTAGATCCACTCATATTGCTCTGTATATGGTTCATATTGGAATCACTAAAAAAGGCTTGTATTTAGGAAAGGAGGGAGTAGTAACCAACTAGCACACCAGAGTTCAAGTCCTGATGCTCGCATTATTTCTGGATTTATTTCGGGATTTCCGGCAATGCGCTTTCAGTGGGAGGAGACGTTCCCGTCGACGACGAGACGCCTACGGTGACTTCGTAAATTTCAAGATGACATGCCGGCTCAGTCTCTCGGAGATGCTCATAGGGGTAGGGTGTGCGTGTGTGCGTTCATAGAAGTGAGTGTATGCGCGTATGTATGAGCGCTTGCGTCTGTACTGAGGTTCAAAAAAAAACAACTAGCACACCTAAAACCTTTCCTAAAACACACGTATACATACTTCCTGGGACTCCTAATTTTGAACTAATTTGTCTTTTACACAAATGGGCTCTTTTATTTGTGCGCCCCTTCATTTGCTTTTCCCATTCTGGTGGACCCCACCCAAACTCCTTTAAACTCATGCTCTTCAACGTGAGAAACTTGTGCGTTCTTTCCATGGTAAGAAGAGGAATATTAAGTTTCATATGTATTTGATTCTCACGCAACAACTAATCCCGGTAAGCAAACGCACAACATCCATGGTGGACTCCTTGACGCCTCCTTCTAAAGTGGCTTACGAGAATAATTAGAATAATCGTTTCCTTGGTTTACTCTTAATGCATGAACCTCTAACGCAGAAGCAATTATCATATCAACATGCTTCTCATCTTTCCCAATGCATATTGCCTCTGTATTTAAATTATGCAGGGTCGTATCACACGCGTGTCAGTTAGGCAGGAGCGTCTGCTCAATTTTAATTCTTCAGAACATGCGTCTTATTTCCCTTTCCAGCTAATTGTTCACTTTGATGTTTTGGAAGTATTATCTTGCACTCCATGCCATACACATACTGGGCAGAGTCTCTCAACACGGCAACCTTTCTTCTGAATCACGGTTCGGTCATGCAGCTCGCGCCATGATCGTACACCCTTCTTCCTTCTCCATGGCATGCGTCCCGAGTACGCCAATCTCCGTGTGTTTGGGTGCCTCTCCTACCCCAACATCATCTTCACTGCTCCGCACAAACTAGCCCGGCGCTCCACTGCTTGCGTTTTGCTTGGCTATTCTTCAGAACACAAAAGGGTACAGATGTCTTGATCGAGTTGTCGATCAGGTCCTCGTCTCACGCCATGATCGTCTTCAATGAGACCTACTTCTCATCCTCCACCACCACCAATGAGCGCTCGCCTGACGACGAGGACAACCTCATGTCCTCGCTCCCAGCAATCCCTCGTCGGCCCCACTCGATCCGTCAATCCATCGTTGCGGCAGATAAAAATGCTGCCATGGCAGCCAAAACCCCACAACCGGCTCTGCCCGAAACCGCTGCCATGGCAGCCCAAACACCACTTGCTCCAAACGCCCCACCAACCCCCCCCCCCCACCCAACACCGTGTAATTCCTATCCACAGCATGCACCTCTGGCGAGGCTGGCAAGTTCCTTCCAAACAAAAATATATCCAAGCCGTCGCGCTCCGAGATGTTCATTGGCTAACAACTATGCAGGATGAGTATAACGCACTCATGGCGAACATGACTTGAACGCTGGTGCCTCGCCCTCTTGATGCCAACATTTTCACTGGCAAGTGACTCTTCCTCCATAAGCTCAAGGCCAACAAGAGCTTGGATCGTCTGCGGGTGGACTTCGACGAGACATTCTCCCCCGTGGTGAAGGAGGCCATGATCCACACCACCACGAACGGAGAGAGTCAAATGGGCACGCTCATAATTTAGCAAAACTAGAAGAATGCCCGTGCATTGCAACGGGGCCACGTTAACTTTAAGTGTTCAATATTAATATTCTCATACATATCAAGTGACATTGGCGACTTTTTCTACCATCAAATCCTCACACACACACACACACACACACACACTCCCTCCCTCTTCCTCACTCTCTCTCTCTCCCCTCTCCCTCTCTCTCTAACACACACACATATATCCATCTTATTGGGTACGGGACCATAATCCATCTATTTCACACACACACGCTAGTGCATAACAATATGGATTATGTGCATTATATTTGCCACCACAACTGAGAGAATTAATTTCATGTAATTCGGCTAGCCACGGCTCCAAGAATACGCGGAGGAGGTGGCCCAGGTCGGCGTCGGCGCCGTCCGGCGCGGGCCACGAGCCCGCTTCCAAGTGCGTCTGCGCGCCGGCCACCCATGCGCGGGTCCTTCAAGTGTCGCTTCCACCGCACCAACTCCCAGGGCCACGGCCACGGCCAGGGCCAGGGAAGCCTCCCTTCTTCGCCTCCTTCACCGGCCGCGGCCAACGCGGTGCCGCGGCACCCGGCCTCGCCCTCCTCATCTTCCGGCACCGTCGCGACCCAATGACGCAGCCCAAGCATCGGCCTCGAGAATCAAGAACGCTCGACAACGGAGAGGGAAGGGAAGATCATATACATGTCATAAGAAAGTAAGTTTATTTACTGCTCCCTCGATGTATTGTTTCCTTTATTTGGAGATTGATTGTCATCCGTGAGTTAAGATAAGGTTAATGTGATTGAGCGATTTTTCTGAAAATCAATTATTTGTATTCTAATTAATGTGATTGACTGATTTAAGGTAAGGTTAATTAATTTAGATTTGATCTTTAGAGATTGTTCGTGATTGATTCTACATTACAAATAACTTGCGCCAGTGTTGGAAGTTTTGATCTGTTCAGATTTCTTTCGCTATGTGAGAGGGTGACGCGAAAATAAACCGATGAAGCGGGGGAAGGGGACGAAAAAAAATCTACAATAAAAAACCAGCAAAGGTGGGAGGATGTACCAAAAAAATCATGGAAGATGGGACGAAAAAAAAACTGGAAGCGAGACTACCAACTGCTCCATTAGAAGTAGAGATCTATAAAAAAACCCAGCGAAGGTCGGAGGAGGTACCAAAAAAGACCATGGAAGATGAGACGAAAAAAAACCTGGAAGCGGGACTACCAACTGCTCCATTAGGAGTATAGAAAAACCAGCGAAGGTGGGAGGAAGTACAAAAAAAACAATGAAAGATGGGACGAAAAAACCCTGAAAGCGAGACTACCAACTGCTTCATTAGAAGTACTCCCTCCTTCCATCTATATAGGGCCTAATGCGTTTTTCGAGGCTAACTTTGTCCAAATATTAGAGCAATAATATATGACATGCAACTTACACAAAGCACACCGTTAAATTCATGCGTGAAAGGAGCTTTCAATGATATAATTTTCACATTGTGCATGTCATGTACTATTAATCTTGTCAATAGTCAAAGGCGGTTTTAAAAAATGCATTAGGCCCTATATAGATGGAAGGAGGGAGTAGAGATATGCAACATCCCTGCATGTCCGTTTTGTATCCGTATTAACATTAACATGCAATGAAGCTCTCAGATTCCCTAAAAAAAGGCTGGCAATTATCTCATGCCAGGCTTAATTTACAATTATTTCACGCCGTGAATGCCCTGCGCCCTGCCCGTTTCGTGTGGCCATGCAGGAGCCCCTCGCCTATATATAGCACTCGTCTCCATGCACAGCATACCATCCGGAAAAAAGATAGACTGCACCCTACAGCTGATTGCTTGTACGAGGGAGCCACAGCGGCTTGGGTTTCGCATACACACGCCATGGGCACCAGCAACGCGCGATGGCTGATGCTCGTGTCGTGTCTGGCCGTCATGGCCCTGGCGGGGGGAGTAAAGGCGACGGTCGGCGGGTTCGCGAGGGCGGACGGGGCGCGGTTCACGGTGGGCGGCCGGCCGTTCTACCCGAACGGCTTCAACGCATACTGGCTCATGTACATGGCGTCGAACCCCGCCGACCGGAGCAAGGTGCTCGACGTGCTAGACCAGGCGTCCCGCCTCGGCGCGACGGTCATCAGGACGTGGGCCTTCAGCGATGGGGGCAGCAACCGGCCGCTGCAGACCACCCCCGGCGTGTACAGCGAGGACGTGTTCGTGGTACGTATACTACTGTTAGATAGATGGACTCGATCGCTAATCTTCTTGCTAACCAATATATAACAACATGTTGTCAAAAAAATAACCACATGCTCCTTTTTTCGACGGAATAATCACCACAATGTTTAAATTAAGATATTTCCCTCAAATCAATGTTTAAATTAAGATACATATCCGATGCCAGATATTTTACGTCAAAATCTAACGCCTTCAGGTACGTCGGATCTTGATCCAACACATGGCAAATACCCTCCTGCAGCGTTTTTGTGTCAATCTTTTATACCACAGGACAATTTTCACTTTAGAACATGGCAAATCCCTATTGCAAGGTAATTGTGGAGTGATCGCCGGGATTTCTTTCCAAAGAACATGCTAATTTTTTTCCCGCGTGACAATTGTGGAGCGTTCACTGGGATTTGCCAAAAACAGATTTTAACATTCCCCTAAATTAAATGGTATTGCTAATTAAACAGCATTGTTTGTCTCACTATTTATGTCCATTAAAAAGTTTCCATTGTATAGCCTTGTGGTAAAAAGTTTCCTAACATATAAGTTGGACGAGTTTAATTACATGTACATTACATGTGGATAAATTAATCTCATACAGTATGAAACTGCACCAATTCATGACATGTTTGCATGCCGAGAGAAATATATGTTCAAAAAAATATGCCTCATTACATGTGGTAATTCATCTCTTTCATATACTTTGTCTGACGATATATATGCAGGGACTTGACTTCGTGATCGCCGAAGCGAAGAAGCGAGGTCTCTACTTGATCCTGAGCCTGGTGAACAACTGGGGTGACTTTGGTGGGAAGAAACAGTACGTGCAGTGGGCCAAAGACCAGGGCCACAACCTGGGCTCCGAAGACGACTTCTTCACGGACGCCCTCACCCAGCAATTGTACAAGAAACACGTCGAGGTCCGTCCGTCCGTCCTTGAACGCACACGTATACAGCCAATCGCGTGCACTCCCCTAAAATAAACTAATCGCGCGTCACATTAAACCTCGATCGTGATTAGCATCTTGTGTATGCACCGTAGAGTATATACATACATACGTTTTCTTTTGGAAATATATGCACCGTATGTATATACGTCGTATCATTTGTGTGTTTTTGTGTGTGTGGAACAGAGGGTGGTGACGAGGGTCAACAGCTTCACGGGGGTGGCGTACAAGGACGAGCCCAGCATCTTTGCATGGGAGCTGATGAACGAGCCCCGAGTCCCGACCGACCCCTCCGGGAAGACCATGCAGGCCTGGGTCACGCTCATGTCCTCCTACGTCAAGTCCATCGACGATAAGCACATGGTGGAGGTCGGGCTCGAGGGGTTCTACGGGGAGTCCACGCCGGAGCGCAAGCGGATCAACCCTGGCGGAGACTCCGCCGGCACCGACTTCATCGGAAACAACCGCATCCCCACCGTCGACTTCGCCACCATCCACTACTACCCCGACGTGTGGTAAGCAAAGGAAAGCCACACGCGAATTTCCTGTCAGCCCTGATAACCGATGGATTTGTGTTGACCGTGTGCGTGTGGCTTGTGTGCGCCAGGCTGCCGGGTTCGACCAGGGAGCAGCAGGTGGAGTTCTGGAAGACGTGGATGGCGTCGCACATCGAGGACACGGCGAATGCGCTGCGGAAGCCGCTGGTGGTGGCTGAGTTTGGATGGAACACCGTCGGCAACGCGGTGGCGGCGCGGGACGACTACTTCCGCATGGTGTACGACGCCATCTACGCGTCGGTGAAGGGGGGCGGGCCGTGCGCCGGTGGCCTCTTCTGGCAGGTCTTGGCGCCCGGGATGGAGAGCTGGGCCGACCGCTACGCGATTGTGCTTGAGCAAAGCTCCACCACTGCGGCCATCGTCTCCCAGGAGTTCGCTAGGATCGGCGGAATCAGGCCGTGAGCCTAGCTGGCGTATATGCATCCATGGGTGTGCGTTCCGCCTCGCGCGTGCGTTGGGGGAGCAGCCTGCAGGAAGCAAGGACCCACGAGTCGCGTTAGGATAGTTGCAATCGTCTAATTAGGTCAAGATTGCTCACAAATAAGGCTAACGTATGTAGTGGCATACCAAGGAATGAGGTCCCCATTGTAACATATTAATAAAGATTAAAGTTTTTTTAAGTGACCCATATCTTTATCTCTTCTATATATATATATATATTTACTCCCTCTGTTCTTTTATACAAGGTGTATTTGTTTTTACAAAAGTCAAACAAGTGCAAGTTTGACTAAGCTTTTAGAAAAATATATATACAAACAACAATATGAAATTTATATCATTTGATCCATCATGAAAAGTAGTTTCATATTTTATCTATTAGGTATTGTAAATGTTGTTATTTTATTCTATAATCTTGGTCAAACATTCAAATGGTTGACTTGCACGAAAATCAATACATCTTATATTCTGGAACGGATGAAGTATTACTTAAAAACATATGGTTACATTTTTTTTCACTTTCTCACGACCACTCCTTCATCCAACCTCCCGCCCTACATCGATTATCCCTGGTTTCCCATCCCTGCTGGCTAAAGTAATCTTTGTTAACTCAATAAATAGGACTAAATTTTTGGTTTGTATCTATACTACTATTAAAAGAGCAAACACAACTCCCTCTAAAACCACACAACAAACTGTACACAGGATAACCAGGGCCCTTCGATCAAATTAAGTTAAACACATCCTACTGTCCATATTACGTCAATGTTCCGCAACCCAAATCAATGGCTCGGATTAATTGTTCTGCCGGCAGACGCCGTGGTCTGCCCATTGTGCTAGCGCTACGTGTCCCCCGGTCCTCGCGGCCCCATTACCTCAGCCCTCTCCCCGATCCAATCTCCCTCCTGAAAAATCGCCATCGCCAGCCCGCCGATCGCCACTCCTCCTCTTCTGCCAGATGGGCGCTAGCGAAGGATTGCCAGCCACCCGAAGCGACCGGAGCGACGAGCGGCGGAGAAAGGGAAAGATGGCGGGCGGCGGCGGGGGAGGAGACGTTGCGGGAGGCGGGCATCCTGATCAAGCACGAGGGGTCCCGGCGCAGGGCGTCCTGGAAGAACCCCGAGGGTCGGGTAATCTCCGCCACCACGGCCACCGCGCTCCTCGGCGAGCTCCGCAACTAATCCTCGCCGGTCGCGCCTCCTTCGCCGACCTCGAAGCGCAGCATTCCGCCCTCCGTAGATCGTGTTGCACCATCTCCTTTCGCGTCGCCGCCGTCCCGTATCCTATCTCCCTGATCCGGCCCATGCCACATCTCTCTCCTTCCTCTCTCCCCGATCGGACATGTGCTTGTGTACGCGCATCTCCCGCCAGCGCATGTGGCAGATGAGGTCGGGGCCCCGGTGCAAAGAATGGCCACAGTTGCGCAGTCCCACATTGGTGGCCGTCGCCTGCGGAGTATAGCAGAGGAGCGTGTGGACCAGGGAAGCGGGCGGAGCTCCGGCAGCACTGCAGCCGTCGTTCTCTGACCTGTTCTCTGAACGTGTTAACCTGCTTTCCTGATCTAACTGACGGTGCAAGTAGTCATTTAACTGCAGGTCAGCACATATCTATGTCCATTTAACTGGTGGCGCACTGGTCCTTCTGGCCAGCATCGCAGTCGGCGAGCCTGCCGAGTGGCGTGGTGGAGCAGCCCTTGGCCGGCTAGCACATCACGAGCGGCTGTGGCATGTGAAATCCTTAAGGATTGTAACCGCATGGGAATAGATAAGAGACCATGTCTCTTTGACTTTTTGGTACTGTATTTTATACAGAATGGCAAGGATAGGCCAAAAATCATGGATATGTTATATAGTCCTTGTTCATACTTGGGGACTCCAGTATGATGGATTGTGCTTGCTATTATTAAACATGACGATATTATTCTTTCTTGTATTGCAGATTATCAAGACATTGGTGATCACATTAAACCAACATAGTAAGCTATCAGATTTCTTAGTTACGCTGAACTAAGTACAACTATTGGTCATACTTCGCCCATGGAGATGGATGAAGTAGGTACATGTACTGAAGGAATGTTTAATTAGCTCATGCAGCATGCCACAATGTAAAGAATTACATAGCAGATCATAATATTGGGAGCAACCCAGAAGCCTTACCTGGGGTTTAGTGATGTTGATTAATATACTCCCTCCATTACAAAATACTTGTCCTGGTTTTAGTTTTAGTTCAATTTTGAACTAAAACCACGACAAGTATTTTGGAATGGAGGGAGTAGCATATTTGTCTTCATAGTTTCGGTTCTACCCATTACCTTTAATATTTTTAATTCTGACATTTCGGTGAAGGTTACACTGGTGGAAGAGATCTCATAGCATGTGTGCACGGTACCACCCATAGTGAATCATCAGTAACTAAGGTATATTCTCTGCCAATATCTGTATTTTATTTTTACATGATATCTTGATTTAACTCAGTTTTACTATGTTATGCATTGGTGTACAGAGCTCATCTATACTACTATTAAAAAAGCAAACATAAGTTCTCCTAAAACCACACAACAAATTGTACACAAGGTAACCAGAACCCTCGGATCAAATCAACTTAAACATATCCTACCGCCAATATTACGCTAGTAATTTGTTAGCCAGATCGACGACTCGGATGAAATGTTCTGGCGGCGACGCCCGTGATCTGCCTATCTTCATATCGCTCCGCGCCCCGATCCGCACGGCCCGCCCATAACGCGCGTTTAATGAGATGTTTATCCCGCTATTTCCTCTGCTTCATTCTTTTCCATCTTCCCAAATTGCGCCATCCCCATATTCCCGTCCAACATATCGCCTCCAAGTGAGCCCAGCACCGCCGATCTCCCATGCCGCCACCATCTCCACCGCCTCGACACAAGGCCACCACCATTGAGCCCCACTCCGGCGCGCTCATCGCACTTCGCCGTGGCAGTCGTTGCCAAAGCGACTCTAGCCTCGGAAGGTCGGCCTACTGTCCTGGATCGGGGAGGCGGCGGCGATTTGGATCCGGCGGCGGCGACGATTTGGATCCGGCGGCGGCTAAGCAAGGCACCGTTGCTGTCGAGGTACATCTCTTCCCTCTCTCCCTGCCTCTCTCTCTCTGCCCCGTCAGGTCGCTGTGAGCCCGTGACCGTGGACTGGCGGGGAACTACGGTGGCAGGGAATAGAAACTTCGACAATGAGGAACGGGGAGTCGGGGAGCATGGGTGCTCTGCTGGCAGAGGCATGTTTTGGGGATGGAGAGACCTCCGGCTGTGGGGAATGGAGAGAGATTTGGATGCAAACTGAATTTCAACTCTCTCGGCTCTTTTTTCTGCTGATAGCACATAATAACATTGGTAATGTTGAGACGACAAAGATAAGTAGAAGACCAATTTCTATGTCGACTAGATGATGTTTGCTCCCGTATGTGGTTTCTGGTTGTATTGGGCTATGTGAAAAATGGGTTTTCTCTGTATTCTCTATATGAGATTATTTTGTAATCGTTGGAGTACGAAAATAGCATGGTGTGCAGTTCTGCCCTTGTGAACAATCTCTGATGCTACTGATGTTTATATATACTAGCAGTAACGTGTAGTATTAGGTATGGCAAAGTAAATTTGCTCCAACAACCAATTCCAGTGCAGCAATCTTTTTATGGGCTTTCTCTTGCAATCTGTGCTGAATGCTGTACGCCGATGCCATGTTTGATGGTTTTGCTTTGAATTGGTCTTCTCAAGGAAACCGTGTTCAATTTGCATGTTCTGATTTGAACGAGTCTTTCTGGAAATCTGTATTTGTTCTTATATGGCTGGTTGGAATTGTACAAATTCGGATGGTTTGCTTTCTGCGAGCAACTACTTGAATTTTGAAATGTTATACAGTACATATATCATGTCAACAACATGTATCTCTTTTTATTTCACATGTGGAGAGAGAAGTTGTCATACGTTGTCGTCCCCTCGGCAATAGTATGTAAGTCACAAATTATCTTGCTAGCTTTGCTCAGTAGCATTTTTTAGACTGATAATGGTAGTGCAGATTTCAGTTAGAGATTGCAGAGTTCTAAAATATGTTGAACAAATCGTTTAATCGGAACCTGGTTGACACCAAGCTCAAGAAAAGGGGTTGTGTGTCAACAAGACGATGAACATAGAAGTCTAGCTTCATCTTTTATTTAACAATATTATGCTATAATACATATTTTTCTTGTACTGTTCTTCAATATTTTATATTTTTGGGCAACAACACAAGAACTGGACAATACTATATTACTTATGAGTTATGACACTAGGACTCAAGCCACACCGAAGATTGAATTCCATCTTCTTGGTTAGAATACACAAAGGATTTGAATTGTGAATCTTGTAAGGACATTTATCTTGTGAAATTTAACATGAAAACTTTGAGATCAGCAAAGAGGAATGGGCCTAAAGAAATGCTGATATTGAGCTAGGTCCATAAGGCGATGTGTCGAGCTCATGTAGCCTTGTTTCAAAGCATGGTTTATTTAAACAGGTGCCTCCTTTTCCTTTGTATGTGTTTTCGAGTCTCTTTTTGTTTAAACATAGCCTGTAGATGTCCTGCAGTATTATTTTATTTTTCGAGTTCAGCTCTCTGTTATCATAGAATTCAGGTTAGGAGATCAAGAAGATGTTTCATATGTTAGCACGACTACTAAAGGATTTGCAGGTGAGCAACTATTATATGAGTTCGGAAGATCGAATATCAGTACTACATCAAAATCTACGGCTTTATATACTTTGTCACATACTGCCATATTTCATATATGGTGACCATATCAATCATGTGTTGTTTCTTTTTCATACAGTGTGTATATTGCTTTCAGTGTAACAATAACAGAAAATAAAGTACTCTCTAAATAATCTGTGAGGTTTCAGATTCTGTAATTTGTTTTACTATGGCTAACTGAGCATGCTTATATAATGGGATGATTTGAGTGGAGTTTCAAAGTTGATCGACCATGAAGGCAGTCTCAAGTTTCTATATGTATAGTCTGAGACCTAATAAGTGCTGATCATTTCAGAAAGTTTCATGTTTCTTACTTATAGTTGATACTGATTGTATTCACGTAATTGGGCCACTTGATTACGGTGGTTGTCTAACTAATAAGTAAGATGTCCCCGGTTCTGCATAAAGATTTAGGCACCCTAATTTCTTAAGTCTATGGAGTCAGAAGTGTTGAATGTTTTTGTTCAGAGTCTTTTTGAAATGATGAGTGATGCATACCTATTCAATGTTTTACATGGTACTGCAAGTGACGAAATGATTTGTACTGAACCATCTAATGTGTTATTGTGTTTCTTTCAAGTCATGAATTTGTAGCAAGTGATACCCTCATTGGCATTTTTTTTCATAGATATCCAAGATAGTTAAAGCATCGTGGGGACAAGGAGGCCAAGCAGTCCGTGCTGTCTTCGTCGTTGTTGCAAAGAAACATGCCCAAACTTGTAAGCCCATATTGGTATTACTTTCCAGTAATCAACAGCCAACAAAATATATATTTAAGAATGATCTGTTATCTTGCCATGAATAACAGTGATAAATTTGTTGTTGACTCATCTTATATCCTCACAGATAAAGTGCTACAGGGAACTTTCTCTACCAGTTCAGGTTGGATGAGCAAGGCAACATACTGCAGACTGGGAACAAGGTGAGAAGATTATATGCAAATTTATGTAGCAAATGTACAGCTACATTTGTTAATCTCATTCTCACTTTTTCCTTTTTCCTTGCAGAGTATGTTCATCATCAGTGATATTTGTTAATACTCTCCTAGAGATTGGTTTCTTTGCTTTTGTAAAAAAAGGCCAGATACATGGCGAGCTTCCCAATATCATGTTGCAAATACGTGAGTTGCTTTGGACCTTGCCATGGAAGGATGGACACTAAATGACCACAAATGCCTCTAGATTATTAGTAAGTGTGGTTCTACCTTCAGTGGTTTGGGCATCTGTTTTGTCTCGGGCTGGTTTCACAGGTACCTGATTTTGCTTGGAACAGCCACAGGGGTGAGGATATTATATTGCTGCAGCTTGGTTTGCTAACTAGCAATGTTTTGTTTCTTAGACGGACAAACTTCTATCTCAGAACCTTGATGAATTATTTCATTTGATCAGCTTATGTGGAAACTACTAATTTTCATTGCCTCTGTACACACACTTGCATATCTTTTTTCCTGGTGCTTATTGGCAATGGTCCATTCGTAGCTAGAAGAAAATAAGATTGAAGATGTATTTTTCGTGGTTTGAAATATTACACCTCAAATTTACTTCAGTTTGGACACAACGATGACTCTAAGATTGAAATAACTGATGAATTATTTATACAGTTTAAGAGGTCATTGATGTGATATACGAGAAACAATTTTGTTTGTCATACATGAATATCTATATGGCACTGTGGATGCCGGCAAAATGTGGATGGTGGCGCGATGTTGGTGATGAGGTTGTGGATTCTGGCGAGATGTTGGTGTTGGTGTTGGCGTTGGTCGTCAAGATGTACTAGCTTTTTTTTTTGAGAACTTCAAGATGCGCTAGCTAGGGGTGCATGCATGGCCACATGCTATAATTAAATTTTCTTAATGGACTCATTTTCTGTCAGTTAGTTAATGATCAATGGTATTTGCTAAGCAATGGACATGGGCCTGTTGATTTATAAAGCACAATGTTGTTGATCTATAAAGCACAATGTTTCCAGTCATTTGTACGAGTTAGGAATTATATTCTTTTTGTGTGAGATTTCAACTGTTAAAAAATAGATTTATGTTGACAGAATTATTAAGTTTCATAATAGAACATATTTAATTGAGACGTGCGTGGCACGTGCATACTTACTAGTAGACAAGTAAAGATCCATCAATATATTATCTTTGGTAACCCAATAAAGCAGATCAATCACGAGCACATGCCTATTTTGCCATTTTAAGAAATGACAAACATTATTTTATTGTGTCTATTTCTTTACCTAGTGTATTAAGAAGGTTCACCAGTGGTGGAAAACACTCCCAGCGTAAATAAAATTTGGGATGAGTATGTTCTTCGTCCCTGAACTCTCGCAAGATTTTAAAAATCGCCCGTCAACTTTAAAACCAGCAAAACTTAGTCCTTCAACTAATCAAACCAGATAATGTCCGCCTCTTATAAAGCTTCGTGTTGTTTGAGTAAGACATGGAACCGGTTTTGACCACGATGTCATTTAAGTGACCAGAGGACCCTCGCACCTCTATATGTCGTGCACACTCCTTTCACCCCCTTTCTGACAAAGCCTAAACCTAGAGCGGGCGGTGGCTGGCGGTAATTCACTCATGGGCTCTGGGGCACGGTCTAGCACATGTCTATTTTTTCAATACACATATGCATTTTTCTTGTACACGCGCAACATTTTCAATACACATGACTGAATTTCAAAATATATACAATTTTTCAAATACATGTATATGAACATTTTCTTGAATACCCTCCACATTTGACATCCCTAAATGATACAAGCATATTTATTTGTAAGTGATAATACATAACAAGATAAATCTGAAATGTTTATTACAAAGGTAGCAACAAAATTAAAATCACAACCATTTGCTCTTTTATTGATTTATCACGAGACTCTTCAACAAATACTGTGACAAGGTTTCTATCACTCCCGCAACCACTATAAACAAATCATGAACATACTGCAACACCCTACAACAGTGAATTCCACACGCTTACGCGACACGGACGACACCATACGACAACACCATAATAATGTATAATTCATATCAACCACATCATACCAGGATTAATCAATAGGGAAAAAAGAATGTACTCAAACATCATAGAGGTGCAACACATCATCGGATAATAATATTTAGCATAAAGAACCATGTTCAAGTAGAGATTACTGTGGGAAGAGAGAGATTACACCGCTGCATAGAGGGGAAGAAAGTTGGTGATGATGGCGACAAAGTTGTTGGAGTAGATTGCTGTCACGATGGTTCCCCAGGCGGTGCTCCGATGCCACCGGGAGAGAGGGGAAGTGGTCCCCCCCCCCCCCGGCGCGCTTCACCATTTATAATGTAATTCCTAGTTTTCTGATTGAGCATGTTCAATCAAGTATAAACTTGCCACTGACTAATAAATAGCCTCGAGTGCGTTTTCTCAAGAAGTGAAAAGTGCCCCTCTTTGGTACAACCCTCTCCCTAAATGTATAAAGGTAATATGGACATTTGACAAACCCACTTTTCATATGTACGTTGTATAGGAGAGGACCAAATACTAGGCCGGCCCACTAATTAGAACAGAAATAGAGCAGGGCGTAAAAATTCAAGGAAGGTAAACGTTTGGGGCCGGGGCACCGGCGGAACGATTCGGCCGGTCTCCCTCTTCCTCGCGCAGCGACGACAGAGGGCACCAGCGCCGCAGCACCACGCGGCGGCCAGCGACCAGCGCGCTCTTCGACCGCCGCCGCCAGAGAAGAGCGCCTTGTCGTCCGCGTGCGGCCGCCCCTCGCCGGATGTCGTTCGCGTGCGGCCGCCCCTCGCCGGATCTCGTTCGCTGCGGCCGCCCCTCGCCGGATCTCGTGCGCCTGCGGCCGCCGCCGCCGCAGTTCGCTCGGCGCCGCGACGGAGGTGCTGGGACCGCGCCAGGGGCACCATATCGAGCTGTGCCGACGAGCCTCCATGGACGACCCACGGTGAAGGTTGCATCGCCAACAAGCGGACAACGATGCTGGATCCATCATTTTGTTTTGCTTCAACCGGCGAAATCCAAAGCTGGAACCACAGTTGTTTTTTGCTGCAACTGATAAGCGAGTTGGAAACACAGCTGGTTTTTGCTACAACTATATCATTTTTTTGCTACATCCGCGCCTCTATTTGCTACAATCTCTCGGCGGTGTAGTTTGGCCGATGACGACAAACAACTGCAACTGGGAGATCAGAAAAGTTGCAACCCATGCCGCGAAATGATACGACCGGCAACAAAAAAAGCTACAATTGTCGGACTGACGTGTTGCAACCAAAGACGTCAAACTTGTGGCCGGCGACACTAGAATAGCTGCAACCTACGACCAGGAGCTGCAACCGGCATCCAGTTTTGCTACAACCTGCATTTTGCCGTGCTACCATCGGCGTCGATTTTTGCAACAACCGGAATCAACAGTTGAAAAAAAAAGCTTCAACCGGCGATGTTTTTTGCTGCCACCGTTGATGAATTTTGTTACAACCTTTAATCAGGGGGTCCGGCGGGGGCACTGGACTGCGAGCGGCAGGGCGCGGGGCTGCAAACTGCCGGAGTTGCAACCGGTGACTGGCGTTGCTGGAGCCGCGGCCATCACCAGCGAGGGGAGCTGCAACCCACGGGCGACCCGCGGCCATCACCCGGCGAAGTTTTTGCTACATGTGGATCCCGGCGAGAAACATGAGAGGAGATGGCGGAGACCGGCGGCGAGCGCGGCCACCGGTGCCGAGTGCGGCATCCAGTAGCGGGGGGCGGCGAAGGGAGGAGGTCCAAGTGACGGGGTGACGTCCGGCGGCCGGGAGAGGAGAGGAAGAAGGAGAGGGGAAGTCAACGCGGGGGACGCGGGGGGATCGAACGGCCTAATCGCGTGCATCGAACGGCTAGGGCTGGACCGGTCGAAACTGTTCGGCCGGTGCGCCGGGGCCTAGCATCGCCCTTCAAGGAAACATACGACACGCTACCCGGATTCGATCTCGCGGCCCTGGAGCTCTGATCAAGTGTAGATAGCCACTCCATCTGCTAGCTGCCTTAGTTTAATCCTAGCACGAGTCTTTTATGGACACACAGAAGCGGCACAAAACGTTTGCAAATTTGGAACGTTCACTGAACTTGAGAACATTTTTAAATGCTGATATATTTTAGATTAGATTCTGTCAACAATTTTTGAAAACAGATTTTTTTTTAAATTCTAAAACAAACTTTGGAAACGTGAATATTTTTTAAAGTCCATGAACTTTTTTAATATGCAAACATTTTTAATCTGTGAACAATATTTCGAAATGAGAACTTTGTTCTGAAAACATGGATAATCTTTGAAAAATTGAAACACATTTTGAAATTATGAACACATTTAAAAATAAGAAAGTTTTTTTAAATTCCTTTTTAAAGAAATCACACAAGCAAATTTTGAAACACTAATTTTTTAAATACGAACAATTTTGAAACTCTGAACATTTGTTGATGCGAAAAAATTTAAAAGTGTGAAGAAATTTTTGTTCAAAAAATAAAAAAATGTTCCAATTTTGACAAATTGTCCTCAAATTTAAAAAAAGTGTAAGGAACTTCACAAAATGTTCTCGTTTGCAAAAAATTATTCATAATATTGAAAATGTTCGTATTTTTCATTTTTTTTCATGTTTTTCAAATAATATTCACATTTTCAAAAGGTTCCTTGAAAGATGTTCCAGTTTTCCAATTTTGTGCCTGTTCCTCCAAAAATGTTTTGAGATTCCCAAAAAATATTGGCGTTTTCGCAAAATTTAAAAAGTGTTTGTCGAAAACAATTCAGATTTATTTTGATAAATCCGATCTGCTAGTAGTTCTTACAATTTCGCCCAAGTCACTAATCACTCGGAATCGCTAGTTCCACTGGCTTTGAACTCTCTTCAACTTGCACTTTTTATTCGCATCAAGGCATGCGTGGGCAGCACAGCCACTGAGCTGGCCCAATCAGTGGGCGCCGCTTGCCTAAAAAAAAGTATGCTGGGCGTCGCAAATGTATTTTTTAGAAAAGACCAGCAAAAAACAAAATGTGCCCACTAATTGGTAAGCGGCTGCCGGCAGATGGATCCAATAGAAAATCAAAAAGATGGGATGGTAGCAAAAATCTAAGACGGTGGCAGCAAAAACAAAGGATGGTAGTAGCAAAAATTTAGAACTGGTTTCACAAAAAAAATGGGCGGTAGCAAAAATCAAGACTGTAGTAGCAAAAATCATATATGGTGGCAACAGAAATTGAAGCTGCTTCCAGCAAAAACAACCCCCAATTATATATCCTTGCAAAAAAAAGTCATTGGTTCCAGCAAAACAAAACCCCGGTTGTAGCAAAATTTGCCGCCGATTGCAGCTCCTATCGATGCTGATTCCAGCACCTCCGGCGTGGTGTGTGACTTGCAGCAGCGGCTGCCGCGGCGCATCCCCTCGGTACAGCTGGAGCAACTCTTGTGTAGTGCGCAGCTGGACAGCTCGCAGCGGCTCGCGGTGGTGGTGATGAGACAGCTCGCGGCGGCGGCGTGTGGTCGTGAGTCGGCGATGCACGGCAGGAGTTGTGCTTCTATGGTGTGATGTTGACGCAAGGCGGGCTAGTGCGACGGCCGTCGACGGTGAGCTGGTGGGAGGTGGATCGGGACAGAAGAGATGAAAGGGGAAAGTACTAGCGAAAGAATAGGAACGAAAATGAGTGGACCAAAGCATTGCACCTGAGAAGATAAGGAAACAGAGGAGAAAAGCGGTGCAAGGGGCTCCATTACGCGTGACGCTTCGCGTGTGACCGACCGAAATCGTGGCCGGTCGACCGGGTGGCACCGTTTCCCTTTATCTACAAGAAGCTGAATCTGAGAAGCTAGAGCCTCCCGCAGTGTAAAAACAAGAAGCACCGTTGGGCCTAGCTCCAAAAAAATGAAAATCTAGAGTTGCACGTATTTACAACTGAAGTGCCACTGCTAAAGAAAACGATTCCCGCTTCCCTAGTTAGAAAAACAAATCGGTACGCAATCTCCTCTACTTTCCCTCGACATGGGTTGGTGCCAGGCTTCCAACATGCCCAAATACCACCGAAGAGACCTGATTTTCATCTAGCTGGGCTGCTGAAGGAAATATGCCCTAGAGGCAATAATAAAGTTATTACTTATTGCTACCTCTTGAGCACTGCGTTGGATTTCCCCGAAGAGGAGAGGATGATGCAGGAAAGTAGCGTAAGTATTTCCCTCAGTTTTTGAGAACCAAGGTATCAATCCAGTAGGAGACCACGCACAAGTCCCTCGTACCTACACAAAACGATAGCTCCTCGCAACTAATGCGATTAGGGGTTGTCAATCCCTTCACGGTCACTTACGAGAGTGAGATCTGATAGAGATGATAAATAATATTTTTGGTATTTTTGGTATATAGATGCAAAGTGAAAAGTAAAAGGCAAAGTAAAAAACAAAGCAAGTAATAAAGTAATGGAGATTGATATGATGAGAATAGACCCGGGGGCCATAGGTTTCACTAGTGGCTTCTCTCAAGAGCATAGATTTCTACGGTGGGTGAACAAATTACAGTTGAGCAATTGACAGAATTGAGCATAGTTATGAGCATATCTAGGTAATGATCATGTATATAGGCATCACGTCCGAGACAAGTAGATCGAAATGATTCTGCATCTACTACTATTACTCCACTCATCGACCGCTATCCATCATGCATCTAGAGTATTAAGTTAAAAACAGAGTAACGCCTTAAGCAAGATGACATGATGTAGAGGGATAAATTCATGCAATATGATAAAAAACCCATCTTGTTATCCTCGATGGCAACAATACAATACGTGCCTTGCTGCCCCTTCTGTCACTGGGAAAGGACACCGTAAGATTGAACCCAAAGCTAAGCACTTCTTCCATTGCAAGAACTACCAATCTAGTTGGCCAAACCAAATGGATAATTCGAAGAGACTTGCAAAGATAACTCAATCATACATAAAAGAATTCAGAGAAGATTCAAATATTGTTCATAGATAAGCTGGATCATAAACCCACAATTCATTGGTCTCAACAAACACACCGCAAAAAGAAGATTACATCGAATAGATCTCCACGAGAGAGGGGGAGAACATTGTATTGAGATCCAAAAAGAGAGAAGAAGCCATCTAGCTACTAGCTATGGACCCAAAGTTCTGAAGTAAACTACTCACACTTCATCGGAGGGGATATGGTGTTGATGTAGAAGCCCTCCGTGGTGGATGCCCCCTCCGGCGGAGCTCCGAAACAGGCCCCAAGATGGGATCTCGTGGATACAAAAGGTTGCGGCGGTGGAATTAGGTTTTTGGCTCCTGTTCTGATCGTTTGGGGATACGTAGGTATATATAGGAGGAAGGAGTACGTCGGTGGAGCAATAGGGGGGCCACGAGGCAGGGGGCGCGCCCTAGGGGGGATGCCCCCACCCTCGTGATCGCCTCTGTTACGTCTTGGAGTAGGGTCCAAGACTCCTGGATCACGTTCGGTGAGAAAATCACGTTCCCGAAGGTTTCATTCCGTTTGGACTCCGTTTGATATTCCGTTTCTTCGAAACACTGAAATAGGCAAAAAACAGCAATTCCGGGCTGGGCCTCCGGTTAATAGGTTAGTCCCAAAAATAATATAAAAGTGGAAAATAAAGCCCAGTATAGTCCAAAACAGTAGATAAAGTAGCATGGTGCAATGAAAAATTATAGATACGTTGGAGACGTATCACGCATCCCCAAGCTTAATTCCTGCTCGTCCTCTAGTAGGTAAATGATAAAAAGAGAATTTTTGATGCGGAGTGATACTTTGGCATAATTTCAATGTAAATCTTCTTAATTATGATATGAATATTCAGATCCGAAAGATTCAAGACAAAAGTTCATATTGACATAAAAATAATAATACTTCAAGCATACTAATCAAAGCAATCATGTCTTCTCAAAAAAACATGGCAAAAGAAAGTTCATCCCACAATATCATATAGTCAGGCTATGCTTCATTTCCGTCACACAAGGATGTTCCCAACTTCTATACCCCCGATGACAAGCCAAGCAATTGTTTCGTACTTAAATAATCTCAAACCTTTTCAACCTTCACGCAATACATGAGCGTGAGCCATGGATATAGCACTATGGGTGGAATAGAGTATGATGTGTTGGGGAACGTAGTAATTTCAAAAAAATTCCTACGCACACGCAAGATCATGGTGATGGCATAGCAACGAGAGGGGAGAGTGTTTCTACGTACCCTCGTAGACCGTTAAGCGGAAGCGTTATGACAACGCGGTTGATGTAGTCGTACGTCTTCATGAATCAACCGATCCAAGCACCGAACGTACGGCACCTCCGTGTTCAGCACACGTCCAGCTCGATGACGTCCCCCGGGCTCCAATCCAGCGAAGCGTCGGGGATGAGTTCCGTCAGCACGACGGCGTGGTGACGATGATGATGTTCTACCGGCGCAGGGCTTTGCCTAAACTCCGCAACGATATGACCGAGGTGGAATATGGTGGAGGGGGGCACCGCACACGGCTAAGGAACGATCCGTAGATCAACTTGTGTGTCTATAGGTGCCCCTCCCCGTATATAAAGGGGAGAGGAGGAGGGGCCGCCAAGGGGAGGTGCGCCTAGGAGGGGGAAACCTACTCCAAGTAGGTTTGCCCCTCCCTTCCTATTCCAAGAACGAGGGAAGGAAGGAGTGGGAGAGGGGAAAGGCAAGGGGGGCGCCGCCCCCCCCTTCCTTGTCCTATTCGGACTCAAGGGGAGGGGGCGCGCCTCTTGCCCTGGCCGGCCCCTGTCTCTCTCCACTAGGGCCCATCAAGGCCCATTACTTCTCGGGGGGTTCCGGTAACCCTCCGGTACTCCGGTTTTTCTTCGAAAACACCCAGAACACTTCCGGTGTCCGAATATAGTCATCCAATATATCAATCTTTATGTCTCAACCATTTCGAGACTCCTCGTCATGTCCGTGATCACATCCGGGACTCCGAACAACCTTCGGTACATTAAAACTTATAAACTCATAATAAAATTGTCATCGTAACGTTAAGCGTGCGGACCCTACGGGTTCGAGAACTATGTAGACATGACCTAGAACTATTCTCGGTCAATAACCAATAGCGGAACCTAGATGTTCATATTTGTTCCCACATATTCTACGAAGATCTTTATCGGTCAAACCGCATAACAACATACGTTGTTCCCTTTGTCATCGGTATGTTACTTGCCCGAGATTCGATCGTCGGTATCCAATACCTAGTTCAATCTCGTTACCGGCAAGTCTCTTTACTCGTTCCATAATACATCATTTCATAACTAACTCATTAGTTACAATGCTTGCAAGGCTTAGGTGATGAGTATTACCGAGAGGGCCCAGAGATACCTCTCCGACAATCGGAGTGACAAAACCTAATCTCGAATTATGCCAACTCAACATGTACCTTTGGAGACACCTGTAGAGCACCTTTATAATCACCCAGTTACGTTGTGACGTTTGGTAGCACACAAAGTGTTCCTCCGGTAAACGGGAGTTCAATAATCTCATAGTTGCAGGAACTTTGTATAAGTCATGAAGAAAGCAATAGCAACATACTAAACGATCAAGTGCTAAGCTAACATAATGGGTCAAGTCAATCACATCATTCTCCTAATGATGTGATCCCATTAATCAAATGACAAGACATGCCTATGGTTAGGAAACATAACCATCTTTGATCAATGAGCTAGTTCAAGTAGAGGCATACTAGTGACACTATGTTTGTCTATGTATTCACACATGTATCATGTTTCCAGTTAATACAATTCTAGCATGAATAATAAACATTTATCATGATATGAGGAAATAAATAATAACTTTATTATTGCCTCTAGGGCACATTTCCTTCGTGATGATGGGGATTGTGTGGAGAAGACAAAAAAGGAGAAAGTCTCACATTGACGAGGATAATCAACGGGCTATGGAGATGCCCATCAATTGATGTCAACATGAGGAGTAGGGATTGCCATGCAACGGATGCACTAGAGCTATGAATGCTCAACAAAAGAAAACTAGTGGGTGTGCATCCAACTCGCTTGCTCATGAAGACCTAGGGCATTTTAGGAAGCCCATCGTAGGAATATACAAGCCAAGTTCTATAATGAAAAAATCCCAGTAGTATAAAAAGACAATTTATGAGACTCACTACATGAAGAACAAGGTGCTACTTTGAAGCACAATATATGAGACTCACTACATGAGGAACAAGGTGCTACTTTGAAGCACAAGTGTGGAAAAAGAGATAATATCATTGCCCTTTTTATTTATTTTCTTTTTTCCTTTTATTTCTTTTTTTGGGCCTTTCTTTTTTTCTTCTTTTTTTTCTTTTTTTTCTTTTTGGGCAATGGTCTAATAATGATGATCATCACACTTCTATTGATTACAACATAAGGAATACAACTCGAAACTTAGAACATGATATGACTCTATATGAATGCCTCCGGCGGTGTACCGGGATGGTGCAATGAATCAAGAGTGACATGTATGAAAAATAATGCATGGTGGCTTTGCCACAAATACGATGTCAACTACATGATCATGCAATGGCAATATGACAAAAGTAATATATGTCATGATGATGATGATGGAAGTTGCATGGCAATATATCTCGGAATGGCTATGGAAATGCCATGATAGGTAGGTATGGTGGCTGTTTTGAGGAAGATATAAGGAGGTTTATGTGTGATAGAGCGTATTATCACGGGGTTTGGATGCACCGGCAAAGTTTGCACCAACTCTCAAGGTGAGAAAGGGCAATGCACGGTACCGAAGAGGCTAGCAAAGGTGAATAGGTAAAAGTGCGTATAATCCATGGACTCAACATTAAACAAAAGAACTCATATACTTATTGCAAAAATTTAGAAGTCGTCAAAAATCAAGTACTACGCGCATGCTGCTAGGGGGATAGATTGGTAGGAAAAGACCATCGCTCGTCCCCGACCGCCACTCATAAGGATGCACAAGCCAAGTACACTTCATGTTTCAAATTTGTTACACAACTTTAACCATACGTGCATGCTACGGGACTTGCAAACTTCAACACAAGCATTCTTTGAATTCATAATCACCCAACTAGCACGACTTTGATATTATCACCTCCATATCTCAAAACAATTATCAAGCATCAAACTTATCTTAGTATTCAATTCACTCAAAAGAAAGTTTCACATATCTTGAATACCAAGTATATTAATATTAAGCTAATTACCATGCTATTAACGACTCTCAAAATAATCTAAGTGAAGCATGAGAGATCAATAGTTTCTTTAAAAAAAATCCACCACCGTGCTCTAAAAGATCTAAGTGAAGTACTATAGCAAAAATTATCACACTCAAAAGATATAAGTGAAGCACTATGAGCAAAACTATCAAGCTCAAAAGATATAAGTGAAGCACATGGAGTATTCTAACAATTTCCAATTAATGTATGGCTCTCTCAAAAGGTGTGTACAGCAAGGATGATTGTGGTAAACTAACAAGCAAAGACGCAAATAATACAAGACGCTCCAAGCAAAACACATATCATGTGGTGAATAAAAATATAGCTCCAAGTAAATTACCGATGGAAGTGGACAAAAGAGGGGATGCCTTCCGGGGCATCCCCAAGCTTTGACTTTTTGGTGTCCTTGGATTATCTTGGGGGTGCCATGGGCATCCCCAAGCTTAGGCTCTTGCCACTCCTTGTTCATAATCCATCAAAAGAATTCACCCAAAACATGAAAACTTCACAACACAAAACTCAATAGAAATCTCGTGAGCTCCGTTAAAGAAAGAAAACAAAAGACTACTTCAAGGTACTGTAATGAACTCATTCTTTATTTATATTGATGTTAAACCTACTGTATTCCAACTTCTCTATGGATTATAAACTATTTTACTAGCCATAGATTCATCAAAATAAGCAAACAACACACGTAAAATAGAATCTGTCAAAAATTGAACAGTCTGTAGCAATCTGTAACTAACGCAAACTTATGGAACTCTACAAATCCTACCAAAATAGGAAGTCTTGGACAATTTGTTTATTGAACATCCTCAAAAATAATCAACGCAAAAGCACGTTCCTGTGATTTAATAAAATTATATTCGTGCGTGCAAATTTTCTGTTTTTCAGCAGAATCAAATCAACTATCATCGTAGGTTATCCTATGGCACAAACACTAATTAAAGCATAAAACCACATCCAAACAGAGGCTAGATGAATTATTTATTCCTAAACAGAAGCAAAAACAAAAAACACAAATAAATTTGGGTTGCCTCCCAACAAGCGCTATAGTTTAACGCCCCTAGCTAGGCATAAAAGCAAGGATAGATCTAGGTGTTGCCATCTTTGGTAGGCAATTCTTCAATGAGGCATCTACCTCCTTTAGAATTTTCTTTCTTTCTAGTAATTGTCAAATTTTTAGGCAAAAGATTGAAAAATTCATTCATAGCAAAAGGTTCCTTAATGATGGAAAAAAGATTGGGATGAACACTTATAGATTTCAGATCTGCAGTTTCCTTACTAGATGATTCACCCTTATTCTTAGGAACATAATGTTGGGGAACGTAGTAATTTCAAAAAAATTCCTACGCACACGCAAGATCATGGGGATGATATAGCAACGAGAGGGGAGAGTGTTCGTCCACGTACCCTCATAGACCGTGGCGAAGCGTTAGCACAACGCGTTGATGTAGTCGTCGCCTTCACGATCCGACCGATCCAAGCACCGAACGACGGGCCTCCGAGTTCAGCACACGCTCAGCTCGATGACGATCTCCGCCCTCCGATCCAGCAAAGGCTCCGGAGATGAGTTCCACAGACGACGACGGCGTGGTGACGATGATGATGTTCTATCGCGCAGGCTTCGCCTAAACTCCGCGACGATATGACCGAGGTGGAATATGGTGGAAGGGGCACCGCACACGGCTAAGGAACGATCCGTAGATCAACTTGTGTGTCTATAGGTGCCCCCCCCCCGTATATAAAGGAGCCAGGGGAGGAGGCCGTCGGCCTAAGGGGCGCGCCAGGGGGAGTCCTACTCCCACCGGAGTAGGACTCCTCTTTCCAAGTTGGAGTAGGAGAGAAGGGGAAAGAGGAGGAGGAGGAAGGAAAGGGGGCGCCGCCTTCCCTTGTCCTATTCAGACTAGGAGGGGAGGCGCGGCCCCTCCTTGCTCCTTCCTCTTCTCCCTCTTGGCCCATGTAGGCCCATTAATCCCCGGGGTTCGGTAACCTCCCTGACTCCTAGTAAAATGCCGATTTCACCCGAACCATTCCGATGTCCAAACATAGGCTTCCAATATATCAATCTTTATGTCTCGACCATTCCGAGACTCCTCGTCATGTCCGTGATCACATCCGGGACTCCGAACAAACTTTGGTACATCAAAACTTATAAACTCATAATAAAACTGTCATCGAAACGTTAAGCGTGCGGACCCTACGGGTTCGAGAACTATGTAGACATGACCTAAAACCATTCTCGGTCAATAACCAATAGCGGGACCTGGATGCCCATATTGGTTCCTACATATTCTACGAAGATCTTTATCGGTCAAACCGCATAACAACATACGTTGTTCCCTTTGTCATCGGTATGTTACTTGCCCGAGATTTGATCGTCGGTATTCAATACCTAGTTCAATCTTGTTACTGGCAAGTCTCTTTACTCGTTCTGTAATACATCATCTCATAACTAACTCATTAGTTACATGCTTGCAAGGCTTAGGTGATGAGTATTACCGAGAGGGCCCAGAGATACCTCTCCGACAATCGGAGTGACAAATCCTAATCTTGAATTATGCCAACTCAACATGTACCTTCGGAAACACCAGAGAGCACCTTTATAATCACCCGATTATTGCTGACGTTTGGTAGCACACAAAGTGTTCTTCCAAATCATAATGGAGTTGCACAATCTCATAGTTGCAGGAACTTTGTATAAGTCATGAAGAAAGCAATAGCAAGATACTAAACGATCAAGTGCTAGGCTAACGGAATGGGTCATGTCAATCACATCATTCTCCTAATGATGTGATCCCATTAATCAAATGACAACACATGTCTATGGTCGAGAAACATAACCATCTTTGATTAATGAGCTAGTCAAGTAGAGGCATACTAGTGACTATAGTTTTGTCTATGTATTCACACATGTATCATGTTTCCGGTTAATACAATTCTAGCATGAATAATAAACTTTTATCATGATATGAGGAAATAAATAATAACTTTATTATTGCCTCTAGGGCATATTTCCTTCAGTCTCCCACTTGCACTAGAGTCCATAATCTAGATTACATGGTAATGATTCTTACACCCATGGAGTCTTGGTGCTGATCATGTTTTGCTCGTGATGAGGGCTTAGTCAACGGTGCGCAACATTCAGATCCGTATGTATCTTGCAAATCTCTATGTATCCCACTTGGACTTGGTCCCGAATGGAATTGAAGCGTCTCTTGATGTGCTTGGTCCTCTTGTGAAATCTGGATTCCTTTGCCAAGGCAATTGCACCAAAGATTGTCACGAAGATCTTCATTGGTCCCGATGCACTAGGTATGACACCTAGATTGGAAATGAACTCCTTCATCCAGACTCCTTCATTCGCTGCTTCAGAAGCAGCTATGTACTCCGCTTCACATGTAGATCCCGCCATGACGCTTTGTTTAGAACTGCACCAACTTATAGCTCCACCGCTTAATAAAAACACGATCCGGTTTGCGATTTAGAATCGTCCGGATCGTGTCAAAGCTTGCATCGACGTAACCATTTACGACTAGCTCTTTGTCACCTCCATATACGAGAAACATATCCTTAGTCCTTTTCGTATTTCAGATGTTCTTGACCGTTGTCCATGATCCACTCGGATTACTTTGGTACCTTCCTGCCAAGCTTATTGCTAAGCATACATCGTGTCCGTACACAAGATTGCATACATGATAGAGCCTATGGCTGAAGCATAGGAACATTTTTCATTTTCTCTCTATCTTCTGCTGTGGTCGGGCATTGAGTTTGACTCAACTTCATACCTTGTAGCACAGCAAGAATCCTTTCTTTGCTCGATCCATTTTGAACTTCTTCAAAATTTTGTCAAGGTAAGTGCTTTGTGAAAGTCCTATTAAGCGTCTTGATCTATCCCTATAGATCTTGATGCCCAATATGTAAGCAGCTTCACCGAGGTCTTTCATTGAAAAACTTTTATTCAAGTATCCTTTATGCTATCCGAAATTCTATATCATTTCCAATTAATAATATGTCATCGACATATAAAACAAGAAATGCTACGAGCTCCCACTCACTTTCTTGTAAATACAAAGCTTCTCCAAAAGTCTCAGATAAAACCATATGCTTTGATCACACTATCAAAGCGTTTATTCCAACTCCGAGATGCTTGCACCAGTCCATAAATGGAACGTTGGAGCTTACATACTTTGTTAGTACCTTTTGGATCAACAAAACCTTCCGGTTGCATCATATACAACTCTTCTTCTAGAAATCCATTCAAGAATGCAGTCTTGACATCCATTTGCCAAATTTCATAATCATGAAATGCAGCAATAGCTAACATGATTCGGACAGACTTAAGCATCGCTATGAGTGAGAAAGTCTCATCGTAGTCAACCCCTTGAACTTGTCGAAAACCTTTCGCAACAAGTCGAGCTTTATAGACAGTTACATTACCATCAGCATCAGTCTTCTTCTTAAAGATCCATTTATTCTCAATGTCTTGCCGATCATCGGGCAAGTCAACCAAAGTCCATACTTTGTTTTCATACATGGATCCCATCTCAGATTTCATGGCCTTGCGGAATCTGGGCTCATCATCGCTTCCTCATAATTCGTAGGTTCATCATGGTCAAGTAACATGACTTCCAAAATAGGATTACCGTACCACTCTGGTGCGGATCTCACTCTGGTAGACCTACGAGATTCAGCAGAAACTTGATCTGAAGTTTCATGATCAATATCATTAGCTTCCTCACTAATTGGTGTAGTCGTCACAGGAACCGGTTCTCGTGATGAACTACTTTCCAATAAGGGAGTGGATACAGATATCTCATCAAGTTCTACTTTCCTCCCACTCACTTCTTTCGAGAGAAACACCTTCTCTAGAAAGGATCCATTTTTAGCAACGAATATCTTGCCTTCGGAGTTGTGATAGAAGGTGTACCCAACAGTTTCCTTTGGGTATTCTATGAAGATGCACTTCTCCAATTTGGGTTTGAGCTTATCAGGATGAAACTTTTTCACACAAGCATCGCAGCCCCAAACTTTAAGAAACGACAACTTGGGTTTCTTGCTAAACCACAGTTCCATAGCTGTCATCTCAACGGATTTAGATGGTGCCCTTTTAACGTGAATGCAGCTGTCTCTAATGCATAACCCCAAAACAATATTGGTAAATCAGAAGAGACATCATAGATCGCACCATATCTAATAAAGTGCGGTTACGACGCTCGGACACACCATAACGCTGTGGTGTTCCGTGGCGTGAGCTGTGAAACTATTCCACATTGTTTTAATTGAAGACCAAACTCAGAACTCAAATATTCGCCTCCACGATCGATCGCGAAACTTTATTTTCTTGTTACGATGATTTTCCACTTCACTTTGAAATTCTCTGAACCTTTCAACTATTTCAGACTTATGTTTCATCAAGTAGATATACCCATATCTGCTCAAATCATCTTGTGAAGGTCAGAAAATAACAATACTTGCCACGAGCCTTCATACTCATTGGTCTGCATACATCAGTATGTATTATTTCCAACAAGTCAGTAACTCGTTCCATTTTTCCGAAGAACGGAGTTTTAGTCATCTTGCCCAAAAGGCATGGTTCGCAAGCATCAAATGATTCATAACCAAGTGATTCCGAAAATCCATCTTTATGGAGTTTCTTCATGTGCTTTACACCGATATGACCCAAACGGCAGTGCCACAAATGAGTTGCACTATCATTATTAACTTTGCATCTTTTGGCATCAACATTATGAATATGTGTATCACTACGATCGAGATCCAACAAACTATTTTCATTGGGTGTATGACCATTGAAGGTTTTATTCATGTAAATAGAACAACAATTATTCTCTGATTTTAAATGAATAACCGTTTTGCAATAAACATGATCAAATCATATTCATGCTCAACGCAAACGCCAAATAACATTTATTTAGGTTTAACACTAATCCCAAAAGTATAGGGAGTGTGCGATGATGGTCATATCAATCTTGGAACTACTTCCAACACTCATCGTCACTTCCCCTTCAACTAGTCTCTGTTTATTTTGTAACTCCTGTTTCGAGTTACTAATTTAGCAACCGAACAAGTATCAAATACTCAGGGGCTACTATAAACACTAGTAAGGCACACATCAAACACCTGTATATCAAATATACCCTTGTTCACTTTGCCATCCTTCTTATCCACCAAATATTCAGGGTATTTCTGTTTCTAGTGACCATTCCCTTTGTAGTGTAAGCACTCAGTTTCAGGCTTTGGTTCAGCTTTGGGCTTCTTCCGGAGTGACAACTTGCTTGTCTTTCCACTTGAAGTTCCTTTCTTTCCCTTTGCCCTTTTCTTGAAACTAGTGATCTTGTCAACCATCAACACTTGATGCTCTTTCTTGATTTCTACCTTCGTCAATTTCAACATCACGAAGAGCTCTGGAATCATTTTCGTCATCCCTTGCATACTATAGTTCATCACGAAGTTCTAGTGACTTAGTGATGGTGACTAGAGAATTCTATCAATCACTATCTTATCTGGAAGATTAACTCCCACTTGATTCAAGCGATTGAAGTACCTGCATAATCTGAGCACATGCTCACTAGTTGAGCGATTCTCCTCCATCTTTTAGCTTTAGAACTTGTTGGAGACTTCATATCTCTCAACTCGGTATTTGCTGGAAATATTAACTTCAATTCTGGAACATCTCATATGGTCCATGACGCTCAAAACGCCTTTGAAGTCCCGATTCTAAGCCGTTAAGCATGGTGCACTAAACTATCAAGTAGTCATCATATTGAGCTAGCCAAACGCTCATAACGCTTGCATCTGCTCCTGCAATAGGTCCGCTCACCTAGCGGTGCATTAAGGACATAATTCTTCAGCAGCAATGAGGATTAACCTCGGATCACGGATCAAATCCGCAACATTGCTACTAACATCTTTCAACACAATTTTCTAGGAACGATCAAAATAAACATATGAAAGCAACAACGCAAGCTATTGATCTACAACATAATTTGCAAAATA
>JAHHZJ010002860.1:0-36496 GCA_021437245.1 Aegilops speltoides | reverse complement strand
TGTAGGTGATTTGCCTTTGGCGAATTCCTAACTCTCGATCGAGCAAAGTCATCGGTGAATGTAAGAACTGCGTCTCATCCTTTGAAGAATTTGACTGAATCTGTATGAGATTTCCAATGGCTTCACTCAAGGGATTGGTAGGTTTAGGATTTTGAGTTGAGCATCACATGGAAATTTTTCCTTAGTATTTCCTCGACCCCTTTAACAATGCGGTGTTTCCTATGACTCAAGAAAGAGAAAATGAAACTACGAAAACAAAAGTCTTCACGCTTCATTCCTCGAATGAATATCAAGTCTTCATGGTCACACCAATTTCTTCACTTTCAAAGTCTTCGAAAAGTCTTCGTAATATCAAAGTCTTCATCAAGAACTTCATTTTTAGGGTCGACTTTCTCTCAGAAATATCAAACTCCTCATAGACTTATAGACCTGTGTACACTCACAAACGATCGCTTATTTAACCTATAAGTCTTCAATACACCAAAATCACTAAGGGGCACTAGATGCACTTACAACTTTCACAAGTGCGGCACCCCGAACTTATAGCATTATATGAATCGGCTCAATCATGTCTTGGGTCAATAGTTGGGTTTGCGGCTCCCCACGCTTTTGGTGCCTTACGTTCCGCTCCGTCGGCTAAGGTGGCATCGGGAGAACCACTGCGATTGCGCCCGCTTGAGCTGGGCGGCGCCTCGAAGGAGAAAGCTAAAACTGACCGGCATGATAAGGCGAGAGACTGGTCGCTGTTCGAGAGGTTTTTTCGGGTCCTTAAAGACTCACACCGCTTCAAGCGAAGTTCCGGATAATGTCCGATGAAAGGCGTGAATAGCGCCCCGAATTCGGTCTTCCGAATACTAGGGGCTTCGCCGAAATTTAAAATTATAGAATTCTATGGCTAAGTGAGAGTGTTCAAGCATTATAAGTCCGGTTGCCTTGTTCGTTGTGTTGAGCGCCTCCCTAGATGGACCCACAAGTGGGAACAAGAGTGCTCAAGTTATCCCGAACAACCCAACACTTACGGCTTGGGGGCTGAAGTCGACGACTTGCCATCTCTCAGATTTTATAAACGGCCGCACAGAAGGTAATATTTTAAATTAACAAAGAGTTGCTTAAAGCGCACATGAACAAAGTTTTCAGCGCACGGGATAATACATAGCGAGTTTACTCAAAAATTACATCTCTTGGGCATTCATCCGCAATATCGCGGGCCCCCTTCAGGACAGTTTTATAATACATTTTGGGCGTACGATACTCCTTGCCCGGTGGTGGCGGGTCAGTAAGAAGCTTCTCCGCATCCAGCCTGCCCCAATGCACCTTTGTGCGGGCAAGGGCCCGACCAGCACCTTCAATATAGGCGAAGCGCTTGATGACCTCCACCAAGGGGCACGCATCCACCAGCCGCCGCACGAGGCCAAAGTAGCTCCCAGGCATGGCCTGTCCAGGCCATAGCCGGACTATAAGGCCCTTCATGGCCTCCTCAGCTACCTTGTGGAGTTCGACCAGCTGTTTCAGCTGGTCGCTTGGGGGCACCGGATGGCCAGCCTCAGCATACTGAGACCAGAAGACCTTCTCCATTGAGCTCCCCTCCTCGCCACGGTAGAATGCGGCGTCATCGGACACACTACGTGGCAGATCTGCAAACGCCCCTGGAGAGCTCCGAATGCGGGTAAGTGTCAGGTAGTTTACATTAACATTCTTGCTTTGCATGAAAAATGCCTTACTCGCCGCTATCTTCTTTACATCTTCAACCTTCCGAAGGGCCTACGGGCCTCGGCCTTGGCGGACTTGGCACTTTCGAGAGCCGAGGCAAGCTCGGACTCCCGAGTCTTGGAGTCGTGCTCCAAGCTCTCATGCTTCTCCATGAGAGCCTGGAGCTCTTGCCGCACTTCCGCCACCCGTGCCTCCTGCTTTTCTCGCTCTGCCCGTTCCGCGGCCACACTGCATTCGGCCGCGGACACAGCCTCCTTCAGGGCCGCCACCTCATTTGTGGCCCCTGCAATACCCATATTATCCTTGTTAATTTTATTGCGACCAAAATCCTTTTCTGTAAGGTAACAATTCAAAGTGGTGCTGCTCACCTTCTTTGTCCTCGAGCTGCCTCTTGGCATGGCCGAGCTCTCGCTCGGATCGCTCGAGATCTTGCTTTAATGTACCAACCTCCGCAGTCAGTGCGGCAGAGGTCAGGAGCACAGCCTGCAAACCCATATTGACATAATTTATTAGCAACCTGCGAATATCTTTTTAGAACCTCAGTCCGGCTTTTCTTTCCGAACACCGAACCGAGCATCAGGGGCTACTATCTATGCGGTATTACATTACACAATTTTAACTTCTTACCTCAAAGCCTGTTAAAAGGCTACTGCAGGCTTCGGTCAGCCCGCTCTTGGCAAGCTGGACCTTCTGAATCACCGCACTCATAACAGTGCGGTGTTCTTCCTCGATGGAAGCACCCTTGAGCGCCTCCAGCAAGTTGTCCGACGCCTCCGGTTGGACAGAGGCCGCCGGAGTCACGGTCTTTCCCTTCTTTTGAAGGGACCGCCTGCCGGACTCTGGAACCACTATAGGTTCCAATGTAGAGTCCGGCGCAAAGTCCGGGAGGCTGCTTTGCGGCGCCTCTGGAGCCTCCTCCTGATGGGTCCCTTTCTGGGATCCCACCTCGGCGTCCTCATCGGCGCGGGGGGTAGAGGCAGTCGGAAGTGAATCCACATCCGACGGGGCCAACGACCCGCTTGATGAAGCGGGGAGATCATCATCGGCCGGACTGCAGACAGTATGCGGCATTAGTAGGACACTATGTGACACGAAATAAATTGCATATCAGGGATCCGGACACTTACGATCTTGCCGGAGGCCTGGCCCTTGAAGGACACTCCTCCTCGCCAACGTCGGTGTTGGCGGAGCTGTCCGGGGGAATAGTTCTCCCCCTCTTGGACCCTTCGGCCTCCCCTATTGGGGAAGCCTTCCTCTTCCTCTCTCCCTCCTCCGGGACAGAGTCTTCTTCCTCCTCCTCGTCTTCGGTGGAGGAGTCCGCCTCGTCGTCGGACGCCTGATTATGGGAACTCTTTCGAGTCCTTGTGGCCACCTTCTTGGCCTTCTTCTCCGGCACCACGTGCGGTGCCGGAACCAGCAGCCCCGCTAGACGGGCATCCACTGGGTCTTCTGGCATGGGAGCCGGGCAGATAAGCTGCTCGGCCTTCTGCATCCATTCCTGTCAAAGGAAAAGGGAGATTGAAATCCTCTTAGAATCAATCTATTTACAACAAGTGTCCCATAAAGGGGTTGAATCACTTACCTCGTCAGCTGGATGCTGTGAGTGAAATCCGCGATCTTCCGTCGCGGATGCGGGGGCCTCGGCGCCCTTAAACAGCACCCTCCAGGCGCCTTCGTACGTCGTGTCGAAGAGCCCGCTTAGCGCCTGGTGCTGTTCCGGATCGAACTCCCACAGATTGAATGCCCGTTCTTGGCATGGGAGGATCCGGCGGACGAGCATGACTTGGACCACGCCGACGAGCTGAGCTTCTTGTTCACGGCTTACGGATACTGAGCTCGAGTCCGTCAGCTCCTTCGGATTACCCCACAGCAAGCCATTCTCTTTCCAGGAGGTGAGCTGCGTGGGGATACCAGATCTAAACTCGGGGGCCGCCGCCCACGCAGGGTCGCACTACTAGGGAAAAGGCTATACGGAATCTTAGCAAAGCAGCATGTTCAAAAACTGCGCTTAGTGCTATGTAGCAATGAGCGTAGCTATTAAAAACCGCTCTGAGACACAAACTTAGCAATGGCGCTGTTGTAAAAAAAAGCGCTACTAGTAATACTCCCATTGGTAGAATGCTAGGCTACGATAGTAGTAGCGAGCTTAATGTAATCGCTATCGCTGAGACACGATTAGCGCGCGTTTCGAGAGAAGAGCGCTACTACTAACAGAAATAAAATAAGATGATAAAAAATAGAAATTTAAATGAAAATGAAAGAAATAGAAAAAGGAGAAAGGGAAAATAAAATGTAAAGCAAAATAAACAAAAAGTGAAAAATCGGAGGAAGGCATAGCAGCAGTTTGTTTGTAAGAGGCGCTATAGCTAACGTGGCTGCAGCGCGTGCCCTAGACCCCGCTATAGAAACAGAATAGGAAATTAGCTATAGCAGCAGCTGTTTGAGGAAAGCGCTATAGCTAACTTAGCTATAGCGCTTTTTTGAACGCGCCACCGCTAAGTTTGACTTAGCCAAAAACCGCTTCCCCGCCACCACTTCCCCAAATCCTCAAACCCACCCAGCGCCGCCGTCCCCCGATTTGTCGCCCCACACTTGCCGCCACGACGACGCCAAGACCAGCCGAGCTGCACTGTCGACGACACGGAGCCGCCCCTAACGCCACAGAGCCGCTGCCTCGTCACGCCACCGAGCCGCCGTCGACGCCACCTTCGCGCGCCACCGGAGACGCCTCGCCTCGCCATCACCGGAGACGCCCTGCCTCCTCGCCACCACACCGCCTCCGTCGCCACCACCGGAGCCATCATCTGTAAGCCCCCACCCCTCCTCTCTCTCTCATGCATAGGTTAGCCAGTTTTTAATTAGGTTAATTATCTAGGTTAGGGCAAAAATTTTGTTAGGGCATTGACAGAGAAGTAGTTAGGTTAACTAGTTTAATTAGGTTAATTATCTAGGTTAGTGCAAAAACTTAGTTAGGGCTTTGACGGAGAACTAGTCAGGTTAACTAGTTTAATTAGGTTAATTATCCATGTTAATTAGTGCAAAAATTTATTTTAGGCTTTGACAGAGAACTAGCTGCGTTAACTAGTTTAATTAGGGTTAATTATCTAGGTAAACTAGATTAACTAACTAGGTCAAATAGGTAGATTAATTAGGTTCGTTGGATTAAGAAGCTAGGTTAAGTAGATTGGCAAAGGTTTTTGATTTTTCAAAAGACCACTATTTTTCAAGGAAAAGAATTTAGGCAAATTTTATTTTCCATTGAAGTGGTCATGTTATATCTTTTCATTGAAGTTGTTCGATTGTGCCCAAGTGGTGGCTTTGTTGTTTCCAGGGAATGATGCTGAGTGGCCTATGTTTTGCTGGAATGTTGATTCATTTCTGTTCCGGCAAATTTCAGGTTCTCGATTTGTCCACTTTTTAGCAAATGCATGCCGAAATTTCCCGTGAATTTCGGCATGACTTGTGCTACAAACTAGGACATATCGAGTGCCCGTGATTTGCCGCACCGAGGAGTCAACATTCCTGCAAAACAATAGTCCTTTTTTATGTCATTATTCATTTTATTAGGTCTAGAATTAATTGACTAGATTTAATCATAGGAAACATGGCTAGCAACGATGAAGGACAGGGGTTACGGTGATTATGGCGGCGTCTACCGGGCGGCGCATTTAATTTTTAGCTTTACCGACGATCAAGAGATGTTGTTCTTGGGCCCGCATCGGGATCGAGACCGACACGCAGATCGGTGCTTTGAGACCGATCGCAGATCGGTCTTGAGATCGACACCGCGCTGAGATTCAGATCGCATCGAGACCGGCGCTGAGACCGGTGCTGCCTCGGGGAGCAGATCCGGTGTAGCACCGAAAGCGAAGAGGCAACGGGTTCCTAACAAACTCAGGACTACTAGACTGGTGGTCACGGAGGTGGACAACGGCAATTTTGAGCCAAAGGCGCCCGAGGAAGCGCGCGCGTGCTACGGCAATCAAATAGGCTACATCATACGGACAACCGCCACCATCAACGATGAGAATCTAAAGAAGATAGAAAATATGAGGAGCTCCCTCCTAAAGAAACTTCACCAGATATTCTTGTTCCCGGGCCGGAATGAGAAGGATTATGAAGATCCGCATAATGACCCGCAATGAAGAAGATAAACAAACACGCCATGACCAAGTTTAGCAACGCGTTGGCCGCCTGGAAAAATTGAGTGAAAGCAAAGATCAACAACGGGGAACCCTACTCCGAGAATGTAAAGGAAAGTCCAACAATCACGGAAGAGCAGTTTCAAATATTCAAGGAAGCTTGCGAGGCCGAAGCTGCCAAAGAAAAGTCTAAGTACATGAAGGGGCTTCAAAAGAGGAACATTGGGACCCACCACCTCAGAAGCCATGGTTACGGCGGAAAGAGGTCCAAATGGGCCAAGGAGGACACGGAAGCTGCCAGTCTGGGCATCCCAGACCCCTTGGCGGATTTCACCGTCCCGCAGGAGCGTGACGTCCTGAGGGCCCACCACCGTTGGGACCCACTGAAGAAGGTTTATGAGACAACACCAGTCATTACGGAGTTCATGAGACTACTGGTAATTTTAGTTTCGATCAATTCGACCGCACACGTTAGTCATATTTGTAAACGATCCTTGTGCCTTTTGCAGAGAGCAACGCCGGATTGCGGCGAAAGCGACTCGCCGTCGAGGCATTGGCGAGGCCAAGTGGGACACTCCATTCAACCGGCGTTGGACATATTGAACCGACAACCGTGGATACTCGACCGTCAGATGGACGCGTGCACGTGTCGGAGACGGCGCCACGTGGAAGAAGTACTACCGTGAGACCACGAGAGAGAGAAAGGAAAGACGGAGGTTAATCAAGAAAGCATCGACAAGAAGGTTGAGATTGCGGTTGAGAAGAAATCATCTCGATAGATCGAATAGCGATAGCTACCGCAAAACAGGCGATTGCAGATATATCAACTTCCTTGGTGACGGGCGTTCACACTTGGACAAGGGAAAATCCAAAAAATGCAGAGGACTTTTCCCTTGCTGACTTCTTGGCAGCACATGCTCCCGCACCGCCTCCCGCACCGGCTCCCGCACCTGCTCCCGACTGCTCCCTTTTGCTCCTCAAGACTGCCATCGCACCACCTGCCGCACCGAGGTGCTCGGTGGTGCCTCCTCTTCAGCTGAGCTCGACGCCCTCACGGTATCTTCCACACCGCCCCTTCAATATAAATGTATAATCTCCGTTTTAGTTGCCTTTTCGATGTCTCACGTCACATACTTTTATTTGCAGGTCGACGAAACCCGTGCACCATATTGTACACCATCGGCGAACGAAGGTGGACGTGGGGAAGGGGACGATAATGGAGCCGAAGGAACCATTGTTCCACAGCCGGTCGATCCCCGAACGCCTTCAAGGTTTCCGTGGCGCTGTCAAACCGGGCCACGAGAATTTGCCTCCTCTAATACTAGTGGGGATGACGACGAGACCCGCGGCTTGGTGATTGTTGCAATGGGTGGGTCTGTTGTGGCCAAAGAGTCTGCTTCGTGCTCGAGGCGGCCGAGCACACCCACGAGCACGCAGCCTCGGCAAGGTATGAACATCAACACCCCACCTACCCAATTAGCGTCGGGTGTCGGGTTGGGTGATAGCGGACGGGTAAGCAGGTGGCTCCATTAGAGGCTGATGACGTCGCCATGGATGAGGATGAGGATGACGATGGCGCTGAACGGTATGTCTATCTCGGCGCCTCGTGGTTTGAGCATCATGAGTCGGTGCCTGAATTACCGCCTCAACGTGTTATTGACGACCATCCGGTGGTAAAGAAGCCTAGGAAGAGAGCGAGGAAAGGCAAAAAGCTGATTCTATGATCCAGCCGCCACAAAGCAGCCTCGGCCGGACCGTAGATATCCCCGATGCGGATAAATGGCATATCCCCGTAAACCAATCCTACCAAACAACGCCACGGGCCAGATTCAGCGATCTAAGGAGACTTCATGACGATGTGCTGCGGGTAGAAAAGGCCTCATCGCCTCGAAGATCCGGGATACCCACTCTCGTGGTTAATGTTCTCGCAGCAAATGTCGTGCGTCAAGGGCTTCCCATGCGATAAGTTCTTCCTCCGATTCGATTACAAATTCGACATGTTTCACGTGAAGAAGCTGGATTTTACTTTTGTCCGCCTTTATGCCTTGCACATGAGCTACATCATTGGGGTTGAGCAGATAGCTCATATCGTGTCGCTGACCCATACTACATGCACGAGGCCTTCTTGGGAGTCTGTGCACAACATCGTGAATACGTGAGGATTACATCGTCGCTTTCATGCTCGCCAATAAGGACAAGGAGGCGATTCTCGTGCCTTATCATCCCGTGTAAGTCATCCGCTGCTATCCTTCGATTTCAATAATTCATTTGCATGGTGGTGGCTAATTAATTTGAGGTGTACTTATTTTATGCTTGTGGCGGCGCGCCGTCCTCATCATCCTCTACCCCGATTCTCCCACGCTCTTTACTTGGAGTCGTCAAGAACATTCACAAAAGGATTACACCCACATCAAAGATGTTCTCGGCAGTGCTATGTTTTACTACCAAGCAAGGGGTGGAGATGTTAGGGACAAGAAGAAAAAAGGCGGCAGGCACGCCTTCAGCCATAAGACCGACTTCTGCTGCATCCAGAACCGAACGATTCTCTTAATGATGGATTCTATGTCCTACACCACATGCTGGAGTACCGACGGGATCACCGTAACCTTCACATGGCACCTAGATCTAGCGATGCCCATATTCTACAATGGGCAAAGGACATAGGAGATATGGAGGATCATCGACTTGAGCTGAGTTCTATAACATCCAGCGAACTTGCCCAAATCATCATGAATGAGGTTGTCGGAAAACAGGGATGTTCCATGCGAAAGGACAAATGTCGGCGGGAAGACGTCCAACATGGATAGCCTCTCAGCGTCTCGACATGAAGCCTTTCACAAAGCTCGATGACTATCTCCTGACTTGGATGGATGGCACGACATGATGGAGTGATTGTCGATATATGACAATGTGTCCGCTTAGTCCATAGTTTCTTTTATGACAAAACTTTGAGTTATGCATGGTGAAACTTTATTTGTGATGTAATTAAACCGTCCTCCTCGACTAGCTTAAAATCACTCTAGTTAGGTCATTTGGGTACGATGAACTTTGTTATTTATGCTTATGATATGTTGTTTCTATTTTTGCCAAGTCTGTCTTTTGTGTTGCTCAACTATATATGTTGCATATCATCGACTCATGTGACGATGCAGGTGCATAGATCATAAATGGCAAAGAAGTGCTATGCCAGAGTATATATCGACAAGTGGCCGGAGTGTCGAGCCCAGTGTACCGGTTTTCGGTTTCGAGCGACACGCAGACTTAGTTTAGGTTCACGCTAATGCGAGAGAGGATACGAACTCATGTACTCAAAGTGATAGCTATTCTCATGTATATCATTGTTTAGATGGATGACGATGTATTTGCAAGTAATCGAGACTTGTATCGCTATTTTCGAGATTGATGACGAGAGACCACTTTGTGTTGGATGATGATTATGATGATGACATGATTTGATGAGACTAATTGTATGTATATGCTATGATTACATTTGTATGTGGATGATATGCTAAAGATTATTGTATAAAGCCTATTCAAATGCAAAACAAATAAAAACAAATCTGCAGGGGGAAAAACTAATAAAACTGGTAGTAGCGAGGATTTAGCGATGGCGCCCGACTTACGATGGCGCTTACACCAAAACGGCGCTGCAGATAATACCAGATAGCGTTCTTTTCTAAACAACGCTGCAGCTATTCATGTGTAGCGATGGCGTGTGTCAACACGCCGCTCTATATCGTTAGTTATAGCGCCTTATTAGTAGCGCCGTACCGGCGCTCATCGAGGGTGCTAAAACCGGCGCTGCTGCTAGGCTTTTCCCTAGTAGTGTCGCGCGGCTCGGTGATATAGAACCACCCCAATTGCCACCCCTTGACGGAGTCCACGAAGGCCCCTTCGAACCAGAGGACGTTGGGCATCTTGCCCAACATGGTGCCTCCGCACTCCGCCTGCGTGCCCTTCACTACCTTTGGCTTGACGTTGAAGGTCTTGAGCCACAAGCCGAAGTGGGGCCGGATGCAGAGGAGGGCCTCACACACGACGATGAACGCCGAGATGTTGAGGATGAAGTTCGGCGCCAGATCGTGGAAATCCAGGCCGTAGTAGAACATGAGCCCCCGGACAAAGGGGTGAAGTGGAAAACCTAGTCCACGGAGGAAGTGGGGAAGGAAAACAACCCTCTCATGGTGCCCGGGGGTAGGGATGAGCTGCCCCTCGTCGGGCAGCCGGTCTATAATATCGCCGAAAGGTATCCGCGCCAAGCACTTGGTGATGTGCTCCTCCTTGACGGTGGAAGCCAACCATTTGCCTCCCCCTCCGGACATGGTCGGGGAAGGTTAGGACGAGATGCACGAGCTTGGGCGTTGGAGCTTGAGTGCGCGGAGGTGGATAAGCAAAGGAGGAAGAAGGCTTGGGTGAAAAGGTGAATTCTTATCCCTTATATATAGGAGGGTGAAAACTATGCGCTCCCCACCAGCCCGGTAAAACTCGCTTATCTCCCAAGCGCCACCATCAATGGCGCGGTTGGGTTACCCACGTCCGTATTGATGAGAATCACAGAATAAGGGGAGCACGATCTCTGCTTCGACAAGACGTGCCAAGGAAACCGCTTCGCTAAACGTGCTGAGGTGGTATAATAAAAACGATTCAAGTAAAGGCTTGGTAGTGGTGTGACGTCATGCCGCAAAATACGTCAGCAGATTGAACCTATGTGCATTTTATTCTCTCTACGGTAGAATGTGGAATTTATTTTGCAGAGCCGGACACTATCCTGGTGTTCATGATCTTCTCTGGATTATTCAAAGGAGGAACCCGCCTTGCAATGCCGAACATTATGCGCGCCGGACTTATCGTCATTGAAGCCTGGTTCAGGCTACTCTTGAGGAGTCTGGACTAGGGGTGTCCGGACAACCGACTATCATCGTCGCCGGACTCCAAGACTACGAAGATACAAGATTGAAGACTCCGTCCGTGTCCGGATGGGACTTTCCTTGGCATGGAAGGCAAGCTTGGCAATACTGGATATGTAGATCTCCTACCATTGTAACCGACTGTAACCCTAGCCTTCTCCGGTGTCTATATAAACCGGAGGGCTTTAGTCCATAGGACACAACATACATTACAACAATCATACCATAGGCTAGCTTTAGGGTTTAGCCTCCTTGATCTCGTGGTAGATCCACTCTTGTACTACCCATATCATCAATATTAATCAAGCGGGGCGTGGGGTTTTACCTCCATCAAGAGGGCCCAACTGGGTAAAACATCGTGTCCCTTGTCTCCTGTTACCATCCGCCTAGACGCACAGTTCGGGACCCCCTACCCGAGATCCACCGGTTTTGACACCGACACAAGGGGAACGATGTTTTTACCCAGGTTCGGGCCCTCTCGATGGAGGTAAAACCCTACTCCTGCTTGATTAATATTGATGATATGGGTAGTACAAGAGTAGATCTACCACGAGATCAGAGAGACTAAACCCTAGAAGCTAGCCTATGGTATGATTGTTGTTCGTCCTACGGACTAAAACCCTCCGGTTTATATAGACACCGGAGAGGGCTAGGGTTACACAGAGTCGGTTACAATGGGAGGATATCTATAGATCCGTATTCCCAAGCTTGACTTCCACGCCAAGGAAAGTCCCATTCGGACACGGGACGAAGTCTTCAATCTTGTATCTTCATAGTCCGGGAGTCCGGCCAAAGGTCATAGTCCGGCCATCCAAACACCCCCTAATCGAGAACTCTCTCAGTCGTCAAGACTCGTAGTTTGGGCGATTCTGGCCCGTTTATGGGACTACTACTCAGTTTTGGGGTCCCGAAGTGATTTGCGCGATTAATGAACCCTGGGCTTCATTTAAGTGTCGTTTATCAACACACACAATTTTGGCCGATTCTGGGCTGCTTCATGCACTATTACTCAGCATTTTGGGGTCCTAGAGTGATTCCCATGATTAACGATCCCCGGGTGTCGGGTGGTAGGTGCGACATATGCCAACGGATGGCTTATCATTGTGGGAACCAGTAAGACATCGCCGGTGCTGGAAACGGGAGAAGGCGAAGACATGCACGCCGGCGAATCTTACCCAGCTTCGGGGCTCTCCGTGGAGATAACACCCCTACTTCTGCTTTGCGGGGTCTCCGCATGTTCACTAGGTCAACAAGTGGCTACAAGATGCTCCTTGAGCTGTTCGGTGGGAGGAGGAAGAAGGGCAAGGCTAGCTCTCTTCTCTCCCTATGGCAGTGTCTAAAACTCTGTGTGATCAACCCTTTGCACTGGTGTCCCGGTGGGTGTATATAGGCCTACCCCCCGGGGGTACAATGGTAATCCAGCTGGGTGCGGACCCAGGCCGTCAGTGTCTACGGCCGCCGCCTTCTCTGCCGGCTTCTGGGGCCCGCCGACTGGTGGGTCCCGCCGGCTGTCGGCTTGCTGGTCGACAGGCCAGCCCCACCGCCAGGGGGTCCTGTCGGGGGCTGGTTACTGTTGCCTCGCCTCTGATGACGAGGGCTTTGTCGCGGTAAGGATGGCTACAGTGCAGCCGCCTTGCGGGCTCCCATAGTAGCCTTACCATGTCTCATCTGCTTAATGGTGCGTGCGCCCCGAGGGGGGAGGAAGCCGGCTACTGGAAGCCGGCCCGGCCTTGGGACGGCTGGGGAAGGCCGGGCCGCCTTCGGATGTCTCTCTGACCGAAGGGGCCTGCCGCCTGCGGGCCGTACTGCGACCCGTCATGGATGGCGTCATGGCTCACATGACAACGGCTGCGTCTTGCGGGGATGGCTACCCGTCTGACATCTCAGAGCCACGTATTCTCCGGGATTCGGGTGTGGCAGGGTTTGCTGTAGCCACGCCCTGTCCCGTCACCGTTATGGGTGATGGTCTTTGGAGGCGGCGTTCGGCCGCTTGCTTCTGGGAGTCGGCCCTTCATGGGCCGCCTTCGGGAAGTCGGTCCTTCATGGGCTGGCTTCTAGGAGTCGGCCCGATCGAGGCATCTTCCAAAGGTTGGTTTACGGCCGGGCCGCCTTCGGCCAACCGGCCTAGGTGATAGACGACCGGAGGAAGGCGGCCCCGTGTCTCAGGTACTTCGATGTTCGATCGGCCCGTTGTTTTTTCTGAGGGCCAAAGGGAGCCGGTTAGTCTACCCATGGTCATTTACTCCGACAGTAGTCCCCGAAGCTGGTTGGGCTTCACGACTGAAGAGGGAATCGTGAAGCTCGGCCAGCTTCCTATCCCGAGGAGCCGGCAGCCAGAAGCCGTCCTTTCTTGCGTGCCTTCTCGGTGAAGCTTTCCCAAACTCGAGGCGGGAACCAGTGGGCGCGCCAGCAGAGCGGCGGGCTGACCGCCCGCCTTCTGCGCGCCACGTGGCACCCTTTGCTGGCAGGGCCTACTAGCCCACGCGCGTGACGGGACGCTGAGGGAGTCCTGGACTAGGGGGTGTCCGGATAGCCGAACTATCATCATTGCCTGAACTCCAAGACTATGAATATACAAGATTGAAGACTTTGTCCCGTGTCCGGATGGGACTTTCCTTGGCGTGGAAGGCAAGATTGGCAATACGATATGTAGATCTCCTACCATTGTAACCGACTCTGTCTAACCCTAGCCCTCTCCAGTGTCTATATAAACCGGAGGGTTTAGTCCATAGGACGAACAACAATCATACCATAGGCTAGCTTCTAGGGTTTAGCCTCCTTGATCTCGTGGTAGATCTACTCTTGTACTACCTGAGGGAGTCCTGGACTAGGGGGTGTCCGGATAGCCGAACTATCATCATTGGCTGGACTCCAAGACTATGAAGATACAAGATTGAAGACTTCGTCCTGTGTCCGAATGGGACTTTCCTTGGCTTGGAAGGCAAGCTTGGCAATACGGATATGTAGATCTCCTACCATTGTAACCGACTCTGTGTAACCCTAGCCATCTCCGGTGTCTATATAAACCGGAGGGTTTAGTCCATAGGACAAACAACAATCATACCATAGGCTAGCTTCTAGGGTTTAGCCTCCTTGATCTCGTGGTAGATCTACTCTTGTACTACCCATATCATTAATATCAACCAAGCAGGAGTAGGGTTTTAACTCCACCGTGAGGGCCCGATCCTTGGTAAAAACATCGTGTCCCTTGTCTCTTGTTACCATCCGTCTAGACTCACAGTTCGGGACCCCCTACCCGAGATCCGCCGGTTTTGACACCAACATTGGTGCTTTCATTGAGAGTTCCTCTGTGTCGTCGCCCATAGGCCTGATGGCTCCTTCGATCATCAACAACGACACGGTCCAGGTGTGAGACTTTTCCCCCCGGACAGATCTTTGTAATCGGCGGCTTTGAACTGCGGGGCAATTCTCTTGGCCATCTAGAGAAGATCGAAAGCTACGCCCCTGGCCATCGGGTCAGGTTTGGAAGTTTGACCTATACGGCCGACATCCACGGAGACTTGTTCTTCGACGGATTCGAGCCACAGCCAAGAGCGCGCCGCACTGTCACGATGGGCATGATTTAGCTCTGCTGCCGGACAGTGCCCTGGAGGCCGCACAAGAGTCCGCTCTGACCCTTAACTCGGAGCCGACCACGCCGATCGAGGATGGGTGGCTGGACACCGCCTCGGGGGCTACTACCTCTATGGCGATGGAGCCAAATACCGACCCTGTCCCATGTGAAGCTCATGACTCTGAGGTGCCGGACTCCTCGCCGGACTCCGAACCTCCCACTCCACTTCCAATCGAGTCCAATTGGGCGCTGATCATGGAGTTCACCGCTGCGGACATCTTTCAGCACTCGCCTTTTGGCGACATCCAAAATTCGCTAATGTACCTCTCTTTATCAGGAGAGCCCTGGCCGGATTACGGTCAGGACGGTTGTGATGCGGACGAAGAAGAAATTCAAAGCCCAGCGACCACCCACTTTGTAGCCACTGTCGACGACTTAACTGACATGCTAGACTTCGACTCCAAAGACATCGATGGTATGGACGACGATGCCGGAGACGACCAAGAACCAGCGCCTACGGGGCACTAGAAAGCCACCTCGTCATACGACATATACATGGTGGACATCCCAAAGGATGGGAATGGCGATGGAACAACAGAGGACGACCCCCTCCAAGAAACAGCCAAAGCGCCGGCGTCAGCGGCGCCGCTCTAAATCCCGCCACAGCAAGAATGGACAGTGCCGAAGACAACCCCCTCCAGCAAGATTCAGCATAGGAGGATGGAGAAGCCAGCCCTCGTGAGAGAGCGGAAGACAAAGAGGTAGAGGACGATAATTACATGCCTCCCTCCGGAGACGAGGCAAGCCTCGACGACGACGAATTTGTCGTGCCTGATGATCCCGTCGAACAAGAGCGTTTCAAACGCAGGCTTATGGCCACAGCTAGCAGCCTCAAGAAAAACCAGCAACAGCTTACAGCTGATCAAGATTTGCTAGCCGATAGATGGACTGAAGTCCTTTTTTTTTGACTTGAAGACTGCAGGGCTTACACCCCACAGCATTTTATTGAAAGCAAGGCAAAACAGTATAATTACAAGGTGTTCCTCGAAATGAGGAAAGAAAGCAAAGAAAAAGAGAAAACAGCAAAAGGAAACTATACAGAAGAAAGAAAGGATGTACAGATAAGGAGTATAGACACTCCCTTCAAGGAGGAAGGAAATCAATCCATTTTAGTAGAGCTTCCTTATGCTTCTGCTTGATTCTGTGAGAAAGCAGAGTGAGGTCATGAATGAATCCAGATCTCCATGCTCTGAAGGAGGGAGTGATGTTCTGAATGCCTGTCATTTCGACTTTCGGATATTCCACCAGCGATAAACACCACTTCAGCAAAGAAGGGCTCTTTGAATTCCTTCTTCGCATGCAATGCAATGTCCACCATATCTTGACTGTCTTTCCATGGGATCTGCAAATAAATCCACACACGAACACTAAAATTGCACTGAAAGAAAAGATGATTTCTGTCTTCCAAGGCCCCTGTTGGGCAAAGAACACACTGTGGCCCATCATTAATCCTCCACTTCCTTCTTTGAATCATATCCTTGGTATTAATCCTGTCCATTATGACTAACCAGGCAAACATTTTAATTGACATTGTGCAGCAACTCTTCCAAATCCAACTCAGGAGGGGGTTTGAGACCATAGGCTGGTAAGCAAATTCATAAAACCTTTTTGCAGTATAGGTTGATTGCTTCCCATGCCTCCATGTCCAGACATCACTACCACTGGAATCCAGAATGAAAGAGCTCATAAGTATCTCAAGCTGCTGTAGCTCTTGGTGAGCTTGGTGAGTGAGTGGCAAGAAGAACAGATCTTCCAAAGAATCAGCCTGGAAAACTTCTTTGACTGAAAGTTTTTTCTGTAGACAAAATGAATACAGTCTAGGAAACCTTTCCAGAAGAGGCATTTGACTGTTCCCAATTTGCCAGTGATCAGCCCAGAAAAAAACAGTGTCACCTCTGTGAACATGAACTCCAGTAACTGCTCTGAAAGAGTCCATTAACTTGCAAACATCTCTCCACCAGAAAGAGCCACATATGGTGGTGCCATGGGGGATTTGCTCAAAGTAATATGAGTCCCAAATTAAATGAACCCAAGGTACATCCATTTTGTTGTAGAATTTGTTGAGAAACTTCAATAACAGAGCTTGGTTTTGCAACCCCAGATTTAAGATTCCAAGCCCCCCCTTTGCCTTGGGCCTGCAAACCAGAGGCCAAGCAGCTAAAGAGTGGCCCTTCTCCTGCCCATATTTCCTCCATAAACACTGCCTTTGTATCCTTTCAAGTTGTTTTAAAATACCTTGAGGGATTGATAGGGTACAAAGGAAGAAAATAGGCAAAGAAGAGATTACAGAGTTAACAAGCTGCAACCTGCTACCTTGGGGCAAGAACCAAGAACTTGCTGTCAATCTCCTTTCCATACAGTCCACCAAGGGAAGAAGATCCACAATTTTTGGCCTAGTGGTTCCAACAGGTAGCCCCAGATAAGTGAATGGCATCATTCCTAATTTACAGCCAAAAAAAGCAGCAAGCTCAGTAGCCACCAGATCAGTCACATTAATGGGGTACATTGAAGATTTGTGGAAGTTAATCTGTAAACCAGTGGCCTCAGAAAAGGAGTGCAACACTGATTTCAGAGCCCCCAAATGATCCCTATCAGCCTTTAAGAACAGCAGTGTGTCATCAACATCTTGTACCCTTTGGAAAATCAGGGTCATGGTTTGTGAGAGGCACCTTATTAAACCTGGTTTAGCAGATTATTGATCAAGGTCTCGCAAAAGATCAGCAGCAATAACAAAAAGCAAAGGAGACACTGGGTCCCCTTGTTTAACTCCACATTTGCATTTGAAATGCTTGCCAGGCACTCCATTAAGGAGAATAGAGGAAGTGCCAGATGACAAAATCTGTTTGACCCATGTAATCCATTTATTGTCAAAACCCTTAGCAGCAAGAATCCTCAGAATTGCTTCATGTTGAATGGAATCAAAAGCCTTTTCAAAATCCAACTTAAGCAGAATTATGGGCTGCTTAGACTGGTTACATTGGTGGATGTACTCAAATGTCCATGCAAGACAGTCTGAATTGTTCTTGATTTGATGAAACCATCTGGTTTTATGAATACATCGATGATTTCTGTTGGAATCTATTAGCAGCCAGCTTGGTGAGAAATTTTAAACCAACACTTGTTAAAGAAATAGGTCTAAAATCTCCTACCCCCTCAGGGGATTGATTTTTTGGTATCAGAGTGATATATGCATCATTCAGATTTTCCAACTGCACAGTACCAGCATGAAAATCATGCACTAACTGGATAAAGTCAGAAGAAACTATTGGCCAGCATTTCTTAAGAAAGAGACCATTAAAACCATCTGGGCCAGGTGCCTTATCAATGGGCATATCATTGATCACCTGTTCAATCTCCTTAATCTCAAAGGGTCTTGTGAGTACCTCCAAACCCTGCACCCTTGGTATTAGAGATAAAATGTTCTCCTCCAACACAATTGGCCTAACCATTCCCATTCTGTTCTTGAAGGCACTCAAGAATTCCTTGGCCATATCCTCATGATTAGAAGAGACAGATCCATCAGCTAGCTTCAGACTAGCAATAGAATTCTTCCTGTATCTCTCAGTTGCCATTGCCTGAAAGAATTTTGAATTTTCCTCACCAACTTTGATGTACCTGATAGTACATCTCTTCCTCCAGTAGAGATATTGCATGTGAAGCAGATGCTCATGGTGCAGCTTTATGATTTTTCTGAAGTTACTTTCTGGCCTAGATAGCTGCCTCATGTCCTCAAGGTTATCCAACCAAAGAATTACCAGTTGCATTTTTCGATCAGACACTTAATGTGAGATAATCCTTTTTGCCATTTCTTCAAAGCATAGCGTAAAGCCTTCATCTTATCAACAATGATTGCTGAAATATGATTCTTACTAGAGGGACGATTCCAAACTTCCTTCACACAATCAAAGAAACCTGGCTGATGTACCCAAAAATTTTCAAACCTGAAAATGTGTGCCTTTGGGATGGAAGTACTAATGCTGACAAGACAGGGCACATGATCAGACGCAGTTTTTGCCAAGGGGGTCACCTGTGTCATAGGATAAGAGTTAATCCAAGAGGCAGAAGTGAACACCCAGTCGAGCTGCTCCAGAAGAGGGGAATCCTGCATATTGGACCAAGTAAACCGTCTGCCTTTTAGAGGTAGCTCTAGGAGTCCCAAATGGCCAATAATTTCATTGAAGATAAACATGTCATTTATGTCACCACCCGGGAGGTTTCTATTATCCATGCAGCGAATGAAATTGAAATCTCCCATTAGCATCCACAGTTGGGCAGGATCAATGTCCAAATTGTAAATCCAGGAAACAAACTCATCCCTGAGCTGCCCTTGACAGGGACCATAAATGTTTACTAGGAACCATTTCTCATTGTTATGAACGGATGTAAACTGCATGACAATAGCGTATGGTTTAACCTCTAATAAGGAACCCTGGAACACATCAGAGCGCCAAGCAGTCAACAGACCCCCCGAGGCGCCTCTGGAGGGTGATTCAACAAATTGATCAAAACCAGTAGGGCATATTGCTTTCATAGTTGCCCGATCACAGGAAGATAGTTTTGTTTCTTGCAGGCAAACTACTGAACACTGACTTTCAGTCACTTTTCCTCTAACTGCACGCTGTCTCGTATCCGAATTCAAACCACGGACGTTCCAACACAAGATCTTCCAACTACGCGATGTTACTCGATTCATGGATGACCAAATAGCATAACATTATATAAAGCATGACATACAATGCCATACAGCCCAAAAGGTAACAAAGTTCAGAGCCATAAAAAGATCCCGAGCCATAGTTCAGAACAACCATAAAAGGAGTACACATAACATGCACCCAGGATAACCACCAATAGAATGACATAAACATTAAGCAGATGACGCCGACGAGTCCTCATGTGGATTAGCCATAAGCTTATCCACCGAAAGTAGCATGGGATCAACTTCTAACTCCACTCCAATTGCCTGAAGAACGCGAAGAGGAGTGTGTGGTGGTGCAGCAGTTGAAGCCTCGTCGTCACCATCCGCAGAAATGGGCTGGGCCTTGTCCTCCACGGGCTTGGCTCGTGGGCGCTTCTTTGAAGGCTGAAGAGGTAGCTGCTCAAAAACAACATTTTTGAAACCATCTAACTTTGCCGCGCTCGGTGCAACGTCGCAGCGATAATGTCAACCACGGCGGCTTCTTCTTCTCCTTTAAACTTCGACTTGCTCGTGAAGAACATCAGCGGTGTAGATTCAGGGCTGCGAAGCAGGAGAAGATACAACAAAGCTGGCTCGGGCACATCGGTGGAGGCTGGCTCGAGACGAAACAGAGGAATCGAGAGCAGGCGGTGTCAAAGAGCCCTTGCAACTGGCCTCTTGAGCACAACAGCTCTTCTATCAGGCTGAGGCAAAGGCATTAAAGCCTGCAGACATGATACCTTCATGGACTCATCAAATGCAATAGACCAATTCCTCTTTGAGTAGATAACTGAACCCAGCGGTTTGCAGAAGATAGGCCTAGGCACCTCCAGCACTGAAAAATCAAACATAAGATTCTCAAATGACCTCTTCCAGATCATCTCCGGGGGGAGAGGAGGTCCTGCCACGATACGTGCCATGCCAATGAAGATCTCATGATACTGAATCACAGGAGGCTGATACGGCACTATGGCCAGCTGGTTATCATCAATAACATTCTGTTGCAGAAAGTCTGGAGGAGGAACATGCTGAAACTCCTGATCGGGCTGGTCCACAGAAACTGAACCCTCCGGCTGATCGATCACCATGGACACTTGGTCTTGTTCAGGCAAATGCGGCTGTAAATCCTGCACCGGGGCATCATCATCACCCCACCCCGCATTCGCCCAATCAGGCACTTCCTCATTAACCTGAGGAGCAGGGGGAGCAAGAGGGGCATCGTTCCATCCCAGCATTGGGTACGGAGGGAGGATGAAAGGCAAATTATCATGAATCAGGTTGCCAGGCAGCGGGTGGGGGTTTCCATCTAACGGCATAGGATCTTCATCGTTTGGCATCTGATCAGCAAAATCAGCACCAAGGACATAACAAGCAGCAGTCCAGGATACTTGGGCGCCTCCCACATCAGCATAGTCACCGAAAACCACATCACGTTGAACAAGTGGGGTGTCAGGGAAATGAGCCTCCACCATAGTTACGACCGGAATCACGGATCCTCACTATCCTGAAATAAACTTGCCAAAGGTACCAACCGCTGCGAGATGAACTTCGATGGTCACGGTAATCGGAGAATCCCAATGAACATTAACCATCCCTTCGAAAACCATTTGCACCTTTGAAGTTCTCTCCTCATCATGCTTCATGAATCTAACGAACGATCATTGCCCAGCGGAAAGGAGGATCTGGATCAAAGTATATCTCACCGACGGATCCCTAACTTGAAACAGTCCCACCCCATGAAACCATGGCTGAGTTGAGCGAACCATGATACCTGAATCTTGCAGAAACTGAACCACTTCCTCCCGCACCGGACCGAGCGGTCCATCTGGCGCTGGCATGACTTCAGCAATCATGTAGTCCTCGTGGCGTCGGGTCGGCCGAGCAGCCGGCGTGAAGAAGGTCTTGTGGGGGCGGCGGTCTCCACCATCAATGATGTGGTGGCAGCAGGCACAAAGCGCCGAGATCGAGCTCGTAGTTAGCCATGGATGGAGGCGGTCGAGGTTTTTCTTTGGCGGTGGGGATGGAAGATGCAAATGGGGCGGCGATGGGACTTGGCGAGTCTATCCCAATAACTCGGCTCTGTTCCCATGAAAGTAGCAGATTCGATAAAATCTTATTTTGTTGCACGGAATTGGCCTCCAAACCAATCCTTGAGGCCTGCGAAATCATTGCAATCCCTGCTAGAGTGACCAGGGCGAGAGCAACCCGAGCAGACCGCTCGCATTCCACAAATCATGAGCAGGTGGCCTGAGTAAACAAATAGTACATGTCATCACGCGGTCCACCATGTCGCCGACCATAGCTTCAAACTGCCTTGCGGCCTCTTGCGAAGAAGGATAGGCCCATCGTACGGATGGGCTTGAGATCGGCGAGGTAGGCCTAGTAGATCTTGGGCCGACCAGCGCAAGCCCAGGCCAAGAGGGGCCTCCGACACAAGCGGGCTGCAATCCAAATTTTGAATGGAAGGCGATCCCGGAAATGGCGGGCGTAATCATCGCAGATGGAGAGAAACCGGCGGAAACCATAACCGCTGCGGGCGAAGAAGATGGCCGGCACAACTCCGGTGAAGGAGATATCGTGCCAAAAATTATTGGTGGGCGTGTCACAGTCCATTGCAGATCCTGAGGGGGTGATGGATGAATGACTACACGTTCATGAACAGGCAGATCATACCCCGCATCTCTCATGGTGTCAATGCAGTTTTGGGAAGCCGGGTATCTATACCCCTTGCAAGCCGTGTATCTTTCAAACGTGGCAAACGAAAGATTCTTCCTGGATGAAACAGCCGATTTAAGGGCTGATTTAACAGGGGGTTTATGCATGGCCAAAAGACCCAGAGCAGATCGACGCTTGGTTGGACTAACAAGGATCCATTCAGCGTCACATTCTTTCCTCCAAATCCTGAGCTCTCTAATCCAATTTGGCCCACCATTACCCCAAAGATGAAAATAACACTTGAAAAGATCACACGAAAACGAACGAAGGTCCATAATGAGAAAACCCACTTGTTTGCAAGAAACATGGAAGGAGAAGACCTTGCCTTTGATGTGATCAACTTTGAAGGTCAATGGCGAACCTCAATTGCAGCTTCAAAGCCGCAGCCACAGAATCCACCGAGAGGCGGAAGGCATGGCGGCTGAATAAACGATCAAAATAAAGGGCCGCCCACCCGAAGGATGAACTGAATTCGATAGATCTGAAAACCTCATCGAAAAAACCCTACCCTTGGAGAAATCCAAGCCAAGGGTAGATCCACGAAGGAACCCATGGAAGATGGGTATTACCTTGATCGGAGGAGACGCGGAGATGTTGATCGGAGAAGATCCATGATTAGTGGAGGAGTAGAGATCGCCGGAGAGGGTGGGAGCGCCGTGGTGGGAGGTGGGAGCGCCATCTCTACCCCCCCAGAGTGTTATATGGACGAAGATTTGGACTGAAGTCCTTGCGGCCGAAGAGTACGAACTCGAACGCCCCTCCAAAAGCTACCCCAAACGCATAGCTGCTGCCCGATTAGAGGAGGAAGCATATAAATCAACATCACCAGGCCTGTCTGGTGACCCGGCCCCAGCGTAGCCACTACTAGGAAAAGCCTATACGAGAATCTTATCTGCAGCGGCTTCAAAATACCACGCTCTGCTACTTAACAGCAGCGTGTCTGTAAGCAGCTCTTGACTTAGAAGTAGCGATGGCGCGTTGAGGCATACAGCACTACTGCTATAGTTGCCATGACCTTGGCCCCCGCTAGCTATCGCGATGGCGCGTTATCTTGTAAGCGCTACTGCTACTTGCGTTAGCTGTAGGGCTTTTGCCCAAACGCGCTACAACTATCCCTACCTTATCCCCACGAGAGGACCGGCCCTCACTCACACTCTCACACTGCCTTGCTTCTGGCAACGCGTAAATCGCCGCCCGCCGCCGCCCGTTAAATCCGCCGCCGAGTACTCCCCTCCTTCCGTCCCTCCTCCATCCTCCTCGCATCCTCCCCTCCGCTGCTGCCGCCCTCCTCCTCCGCCGCCGCCCTCCTCCATCCGCTGCTGACGCCCTCCTCCCTCCTCCATGACAGCCCGCCTCCCACCGCCCTCGACCTCGCCCCTAGCTACTACTCTCAGTCGCCCCCCACCCCTGCCACTAGTTAGTACTAGATTTAGTAGTAGATGTTAATTTAGGGTTATCTAGTACTAGATGTTAATTTAGTAGTAGTAGATGTTAATTTAGCTTAGTTAGTACTAGATTTTTAGTAGTAGTAGTGGTAGTTGAACTACTTTAGTTGTAGTTGAACTAGTTTAGTAAGTAAATTAATAAACTAGTTGAACTAGTTGAATTAACAGAACTAATCTATTTTAGTAAGATAATTAATATAACTAGTTGAACTACTTTATTTTTAGAAAGAACTAGTTTTTTTCTATTTATAGTAAGTTTATATTTAGTAAGAACTAGTTGAATTAATAAAACTAGTTGAACATGTTTTGTTGCTAGTGATAACTTATATGGTTTGGTGACCTCCGTCGTCCCGTCACCGACCCCCTCCGACAACCCCTCCGTCATCCCGATTACCGGCGTACCCCTCCGACATCGAGGTGAGACCAGCCAAATATCCTTGTATATTTTGTGTTGTTGCTCAAATAGGATATGTGGTTGCCCAAGTGGCCGTTCATGTTCAGTTTACATCTCCGAGTGGCCTATGTTTTGTCGGAGTGTTGATTAATTTCGTTCCGGCAAATTTCAGCGCTCGATATGTCCTTTTAGCAAAGGTCATGCGAATTTTGTCGTGAACTCGACATGACTTGTGCTAGAATATGTACAAGTTTAATCTTTGAATTATGATTGTAGGAAATGTCGTACTTTCGGACGACTACGGTCTCCGAAGAGTGTAGCTGGTGCCACGACGATCGAGGTATGTGCGACAGGTTCGTTCGGTTGGGCGGCGATCGCCGCTTCAGCATTAAGCTCGAGGAGACCTGCGATGTTCATCTGATGCATAGCACGACAATAGTTTTTTCTCCATTAAGCATGACTTCAACTATTTCAACGTCTAATTTTCATATTTTACAATTCGACTAGCTTATCCCATGCCATGCAAGGCGCTATGTCTTGGAGAGGATGGTTTTGAAGACCATGAAAATTTTGAAACAAAGAAAATACACCTAAGGACCCATCATGATATGGATTTTGAAGTAAATCTATATAATGCTCAGAGCGTAACCCATTTTAGTTGCCAAAATTGGGAAGCACTTTGCAAAATGTATGGTTTTGATGAGGGTATGATTATCACCATGGATCTTGGTGATCTGACAATGAGGAAGACAATATGGACATTTGGGTCCTTGTTGATACGCTGCCGATTATACCGCTATGTGAGTTTATCAAACATAGTTATTAACTAATTTATATTCTTTATTTCAAAATAGTTGATAGCTTATTTCCATTGACAGCTTATTTTGATTCTTCAAAGACTGTGCGGAAGATGGTAGATAAAACCCACTACAATCAAGGCACCCAATTAACATATAAGGAGAAAAATCATCGATGGCATTTTGTACTCTTCTTGAGAATTACAATGCCTATTATCGAACTCCTCCAAATTATGGTGAATCGTGCCACTAGTGCATGTGTTGAACAACGATAACTTCTCTGGAGATACCTGGTAAGATTTTTTACTATTACGACATTACGTGCATTTTTGCATACTTCTAAAACTAGTACATCATTGCTAACTACAAAGTTATTGTTATGTTTTTCAACAGAAACTCCCGATGGATTGTGTGCCTCATCGATGTGTCGCATGGTGCGCCTTCGAACATCTTGCCGGGTAAATCTAGGGAGCTCACTGTGCATATCGGTTCTAAAACCGTGAACACATGATCATCGAGAGAATGGAAGAAATGTATGGACATTACGCAAGGAGGTTCTTGGAAGTAACATTCAGCGAAAGGCAAGAATGGGAGACAGGCTAATCTCCATTCACCATAATGGAGAGTCAGGGGCTATCTTGTTTTTTGTTATTTTATCTTGGAAAATGTAGTAGGTCTTAATCGAATGTAATAGGTCCTATGAGGTACAATATGTTTATTATGTGGTAATGTGTTAGAGTTGATAATGATGATGTTGAGGAGGTGTTATGTGATGTCAATGATGAAAACGATGATATTTAGGAGGTGTTATATGACAATGATGTATTATGATGCTAAGTTGTTAATGATATGATGATGATGATGATATTATTATATCATTGGGTGAAAGAACCGCTTGAAACTAGTCCACGGTTCTTTCACCCCATGATGTAATAACTCATTATGATGTAAAAACAATCTCTAAATTCCTGTTGTATGAAAACTTGTGTAAAGGTGTATGAATACAACATGAAATAGAAAAGAAATAAAATACTAAATAGTAGTAGTAGCGGGTTAGGAAGCGCTACTACTAATTAACGATAGCGATGTTATAAAGAACCGCTGCTAGTAAGTCAATTTAGCGATGGCGTCGTCAAGCAGCGCTATTGCTAAGCATTAACTATGGCGCCTTATCGATGGCGCTTGTGACCGCTCTTGATAGGCCAAAACCAGCGCTGCTGCTAGGGCTTTTCCTAGCGGTGGGCATGAAGAGGCCTCTAGGCCCTCCACTAAAGCCGCACCCGGCATCGCTCGAAAAGTACAAAGCCACGGGGGAATGCGCCGGACTTGCTAGACATATTGGAGGATAAGGCAAGACAAACGAGATCGATCTACGGATCGCGTCGGCGCCCCACGATACACGACGACAATCGCCACGCTGGATATAGCAATTACGGCCGGGCCGAACACAGTAGACAAAGTTCACTTGAGCTGCGTCGTGATATAATATCTGAGCGCCGCACACCCACTATGCATCACAGATGAAGTAATGGATCATCAAATCCCCGAAGGGTTCAAACCTGTGAACATTGAATCCTACGATGGCACAACAGATCCCGTGGTTTGTATCTAAGACTATCTCCTTCACATCCACATGGCTCGCGGTGATGATCTTCACACCATCAAATACCTCCCACTCAAGCTTAAAGGACTAGCTCGGCATTGGCTCAACAGCCTACCAGCAGAATCAATTGGGTGTTGGGAGGACCTGGAAGCCGCATTCCTCGATAACTTCCAGGGCACGTATGTGCGACCACCAGACGCCGATGACCTAAGCCACATAATTTAGCAGCCAGACGAATCATCCAGACAATTCTGGACACGGTTCCTAACCAAGAAAAATCAAATCGTCTACTGTCCAGATCCGAACGCCCTTGCAGTCTTCAAATAGAACATCCGCGACGAATGGCTTGCCCAGCACCTAGGACAGGAAAAGCCAAAATCAATGGCAGCCCTCACATCACTCATGACCCGCTTCTGTGCGGGAGAAGACAGCTGGCTAGCCCGCAGCAACAACCTAACAAAAAACTCTAGTAGTTCGGATACCAAAGACAGCAATGGCAGGTCGCGTCGCAATAAGCACAAATGTCGCATTAACGGCGATAATACTAAAGATACGGCAGTCAACGCCGGATTCAGAGGCTCTAAACCCGGCCAGCGGAAAAAATCCATTCAAAAGAACAACTCCAGGCCCGTCCAATTTGGACCGGACACTCGATCGCTTGTGCCAGCTACATGGCACCCCTGAAAAACCTGCTAATCATACTAACAGAGATTGTTGGGTTGTCAAGCAGGCAGGCAAGTTAATCGCCGAAGGCAACAACAAGGGGCTGCATAGCGATGACTAGGAGGAGACACGGCCGCCGAACAATAGAGTACAGAAGGGATTCCCCCCACAAGTGCGGACGGTGAACAAGATGTACGCAACCCACATACCCAAAAGGGAGCGGAAGCGTGCGCTTCGAGGGCGATGTCTGTGATGGAGCCATCGCCCCAAAGTTCAATCCATGGTCCTCCTGCCCGATCACTTTTGATCGAAGGGACCACCCAACCAGTATCTGCCATGGTGGATTCGCCGCATTGGTTTTAGACCCAATCGTCGATGGATTTCACCTCACTAGAGTCACGATGGATGGCGGCGATGCTGAACCTGCTTTACCGGATCTGATGAGCACGATGGGCATAGACCCTCAAGTTAAACCCACAAAGGCGACCTTCAAAGGCGTCATACCAGGTGTAGAGGCCAATTGTACAGGCTCAGTTACACTTGAAGTGGTCTTCGGATCCCCGGATAACTTCCGAAGCAAGGAGTTAATCTTCGACATAGTTCCGTTCCACAGCGGCTATCATGCACTACTCGAACGTACCGCATTTGCAAAGTTCAATGCGGTGCCGCACTACTCATACCTCAAGCTCAAGATGCCAGGCCCTCAAGGAGTCATCACGGTCAAAGGAAACACCAAAAGCTCTCTCCGAACGGACGAGCATACAGCGGCTCTCACGGCAGAAGTTCAGAGCAGCCTCTTAAGGCAATTCTCGAGTCCGGCCGTTAAGCGACCGGACACCGCCAAGCGCGCCCAGAGTAACCTACAACAAGACCACCTGGCACGTTCCGAGCACGTGTAGCAATGCGGCCCCAACCCCACGCCTCGCAAAATTGCAAGACCAGTACTACGCGTACATCACTACGCTCTAGAGATACCATGGGCATAGGCGGAGGGGCATGACCACGGAAGGCCCAGAGTGCGGCTCAACCACACCAGGGGCTCCCAAATGTGCCATCCTTTTTCTTTTTTTTTTCTTATCCTCAAGACTCCATTTTCCAGAAGCCCTGCTCGGCAGTAGACCCGCCGAATTCACGATGCAGCAGCCAGGGAAGCAGAAAAGCTACGACGAGTATCCAGGTGGTCTCCATTACGAGCATTATACCTGTTTTACATAACATTCCGCAGCCTACCCCTGGAGGGGGACATGTTAATAGTCCCACCCCTTGCTTATCGCACTATTTGTATCGTTCTGCATTCATTGCAATATCTCTTGAATAAACAATGCATCACTTTTTGCCTATCATTCAATTCCTTTTTATATATGTTCACTTATGACATGCTGCACCCGTACACCTTGGTACGGCCAAATACACCAGGGGCTTAAGTTCTGCAAAGTATGGTGTGATAAGTCCGAACACTTTCACAAGTGCGGCACCCCGAACTTATAGCATTATATGCATCGGCTCCAAATCATGTCTTGGGTCAATAGTTGGGTTTGCCCGGCTCCCATGTTTTGGTAACTTACGTTCCGTTATATCGGCTATGGTAGCGCTGGGAGAACCACTGCGATTGTGCCCCAGTTGAGCTGGGTTGAGAACCTCAGTGGAGAAAGCTAAAACTGACCGTCATGATAAGGCGAGAGCTGGTCGCTGTTTGAGTGGTCTTTTCGAGTCCCTAAAGACTTATGCCGCTTAGAACGAGGAGCCGGCTTTGTCCGGCCCCAAGCGTGGATAGCGCCCCGAATTCAGCCCTCCGAATACTAGGGGCTTTGCCGAAATTTAAAATTGTAGAATTCTATGGCTAAGTGAGAGTGTTCAAGCATTATAAGTCCGGTTGCCTTGTTCGTTGTGTTGAGCGCCTCCCTAGAAGGACCCAAAAATGGGAACAAGAGAGCTCAAGTTTATCGAACACCCGGCACTTTCGTGGCATGGGGGCGAAGCCAATGACTTGCCATCTCTCAGATTTGATAAACGGCCGCACAGAAGGTAATATTTTAAATTGACAAGCGTTGCTTAGCGCATATGAACAAAGTTTTCAGCGCACAGGATAACAAAACGCGAGTTTACTCAAAAATTACATCTTTGGAACATTCACCCGCAATAATGCGGGCACCCTTCAGGACAAACTTATAATACATCTCGGGCGTGCGATACTCCTTGCCCGGCGGTGGCGCGTCCGTCACAAGATTCTCGGCGTCTGTCGGTGTCAAAACCGGCAGTTCTCTGGTAGGGGGTCCCGAACTGTGCGTCTAGGCGGATGGTAACAGGAGACAAGGGACACGATGTTTTTACCGAGGTTCGGGCCCTCTCGATGGAGGTAAAACCCTACTCCTTCTTGATTGATATTGACGATATGGGTAGTACAAGAGTGGATCTACCACGGAATCAAGGAGGCTAAACCCTAGAAGCTAGCCTATGGTATGATTGTTGTAATGGTTGTTCGTCCTACGGACTAAAACCCTCCGGTTTATATAGACACCGGAGAGGGCTAGGGTTACCCAGAGTCGGTTACAATGGTAGGAGATCTACATATCCGTATCGCTAAGCTTGCCTTCCACGCCAAGGAAAGTCCCATCCGGACACGGGACGAAGTCTTCAATCTTGTATCTTCATAGTCTTGGAGTCTGGCCGATGATGATAGTCCAGCTATCCGGACACCCCCCAGTCCAGGACTCCCTCAGTAGCCCCTGAACCAGGCTTCAATGACGATGAGTGTCGGTGTCAAAACCGGTGGATCTTGGGTAGGGGGTCCCGAACTGTGCGTCTAGGCGGATGGTAACAGGAGACAAGGGACACGATGTTTTTACCCAGGTTCGGGCCCTCTCGATGGAGGTAAAACCCAACTCCTGCTTGATTGATATTGATGATATGGGTAGTACAAGAGTGGATCTACTACAAGATCAAGGAGGCTAAACCCTAGAAGCTAGCCTATGGTATGATTGTTGTAATGGTTGTGTTGTCCTACGGACTAAAACCCTTCGGTTTATATAGACACTGGAGAGGGCTAGGGTTACACAGAGTCGGTTACAATGGTAGGAGATCTACATATCCATATCGCCAAGCTTGCCTTCCACGCCAAGGAAAGTCCCATCCGGACACGGGACGAAGTCTTCAATCTTGTATCTTCATAGTCTTGGAGTCCGACTGACGATGATAGTCCGGCTATCCGGACACCCCTAGTCAAGACTCCTCAAGAGCCCTGAACCAGGCTTCAATGACGATGAGTCCGGCACGCATATTGTTTGGCATTGCAAGGCGGGTTCCTCCTCCGAATAATTCATAGAAGATTTTGAACACCAGGATAGTGTCCGGCTCTGCAAAATAATTTCCACATTCCACCGTAGAGAGAATATTATGTACACAAGTTCAATCTGCTGACGTGTTTTGTGGCATGACGTCACACTACCACCAAGCCTTCTTGGAATCGTTTTTATAATACCACCTCGGTAGCGTTTAGCGGCGGTTTCCTTAGCACGTCTTGTCGAGCGAGATCGTGTTCCCCTTATTCCGGGATTCTCATCAATACGGACGTGGGTAACCCAACCGCGCCATTGATGGTGGCGCTTGGGAGATAAGTGAGTTTTACCAGGCCGGTGGGGACGCGCAGTTTTCGTCCGCCCATATATAAGGGGATAAGGATCCGCCTTTTTACCTACGCCTTCTTCCTCCTTTGCTTATCCATCTCCGCGCACTCTCGAGCTCCAGCGGCCAAGTCCGTGCATCTCGTCTCGACCTTCTCTGACCATGTCCGGAGCGGGAGGCAAGTGGCTGGCCTCCTCCGTTACGGAGGAGAACATCGCAAAACTGCGCAGCGCTGGATAACTTTCCGGCGACATCGCGCACCGGCTGCCCGACAAGGGGCAGCTCATCCCCACTCCAAGGCCCCATGAGAGGGTCATGTTCCTTCCCCACTTCCTCCGCGGACTGGGCTTCCCGTTGCATCCCTTTGTCCAGGGGCTCATGTACTATTACGGCCTGGATTTTCACGATCTGGCGCCAATCTTCATCCTCAACATCTCAGCGTTTATCGTCGTGTGCGAGGCCTTCTGCATCCAGCCCCACTTCGGCTTGTGGCTCAAGACCTTCAACGTCAAGCCGAAGGTAGTGAAGGGCGTCCAAGCGGAGTGCGGAGGTGCCATGTTGGGCAAGATGCCCAACGTCATCTGGCTCGAAGGGGCCTTCGTGGAGTCCATCAAAGGATGGCAATCGGGGTGGTTCTACATCACCGAGCCACGCGACCCAAAATGGGTGGCGGCCCCCGAATTCAGATCTGGTATCCCCATGCAGCTCACCTCCTGGAAAGAGAAGGGCTTGCTATGGGGCAGTTCGAGGAGGCGACAGGACTCCGATCTGTCTCGGACCTGAGTGAACAAGAAGCTCCGGCTTGTCAATGTGATCCAGGTCATGCTCATCCACGGATTCTCCCCGCCAACAGCGGGCCTTCAACAGTGGGAGTTCGATCCGGCCTGACACGGACTCTGGGCGGGCTCTTCGACACGACGTATGAAGCCGTCTGGAGGGTGCTGTTCAAGAGCGGAGAAGCCCCCGCGTCCGCGACTGAAGATCGCGGATTCAGCAACAAGCGCCCGGCCGGTGAGGTAAGGTTTGTTATCCTCTATGGGACAGTTGTTTTCTTTCATAGTTTGACTCTACGTGGGATCTAAAAACTCCCAATGCCTTTGACAGGACTGGCAGAGGACGTCCGGTCAGGTAGACTGTCTGGCTCCCCTCCCCGAAGACCCAGCGGACGCCCGCTTAACGGGGCTGCTGGTTCCGGCACTCTATGTGGTGCCGGAGAAGAAGGCCAAGAAGAAGGCCACGGGAACTCGAAAAAGTTCCCGGCGCCAGGTGATATCGGACTCATCGTCCGATGGCTCCGAGGCAGATTCCTCCCCCGAAGACGAGGAGGAGAAAGAGGACTCTCTCCCAGGGGAAGGAGAGAGGAAGAGGAAGGCGACCCTGCAGGAGGCCGTGCCCGCGGCCGAACGTGGGCACTTCAGGGGCCACGAATGAGGTGGCGACCCTGAAGGAGGCCATGTCCGTAGCCGAACATAATGCGGCCGGATGGAACGGGTGGAGCGAGAGAAGCAGGAGGCGCGGGTGGCGGAGGTGCGGCAAGAGCTCCAGGCTCTCATGGAAAAGCATGAGAGTTTGGAGCGCGACTCAAAGACTCGAGAGTCCGAGATTGCCTCGGCTCTTGAAAGTGCCAAAGCCGCTAAGGTCGAGGCCCATAAGGCCCTTCAGGAGATTGAGGCGGTGAAGAAAATAGCGGCGGGTAAGGCGTTTTTCATGCAAAGCAAGCATGTGAATGTAAATTACATTACTTACCCGATCGGAGCTCTCGGGGCATTTACAGATCTGTCTCGCAGCCTGTCGATGGCGCCGCATTCTACCGGGCGAGGAGGGAGCTCAGCGGAGAAGGTCTTCGGTCTCGGTATCTTTGAGGCGGACATCCGATGCCCACGAGAGACCAAATGAAGCAGCTGGTCGAGCTCCACAAGGTAGCCGAGCGCGAGGCCATGATGGGCCTCATAGTCCGGTTGTGGCTCAAGAGGCCATGCACAGGAGCTACTTCGGTCTTGTCTGGCGGCTGGTGGATCGTGCCCTTGGGTGGAAGTCATCAGCGCTCCTTTGCATTGAAGGTGCCGTTGGGCCTTGCCCGCAAAAAAGGTGCCTTTGGGCAGGCTGGATCTTTGAGAGGCTTATCACAGACGCGCCGCCCGCGGGCAAGGAGTATCGTCGCCGAAATGTAGTATAAGAGTGTCTGAAGGGTGCCCACAAGATTGCGGATGAGTGCCCCAAAGATGTAATTATTGAGTAAACTCGCAATGTGTTATCCTGTGCGCTGAAAACTTTGTTCATATGCGCTAAGCAACGCTTATTAATTTAAAATATTGCCTTCTGTGCGGCCATTTATCAAATCTGAGAGATGGCAAGTCGTCGGCTTCAGCCCCCATGCCACGAGTGCTGGCGTGTTCGGGATAAACTTGAGTGCTCTTGTTCCCATTTTTGGGTCCATCTAGGGAGGCACTCAACACAACAAACAAGGCAACCGGACTTATAATGCTTGAACACTCTCACTTAGCCATAGAATTCTATATTTTTAAATTTCGGCGAAGCCCCTAGTGTTCGGAAGACCGAATTCGGGGCGCTATCCACGCCTTGGCCGGACACAGCCGGTTCCTCGCTCTAAGCGGCATAAGTCTTTAGGGACTCGAAAAGACCTCTCGAACAGCGACCAGCTCTCGCCTTATCATGACATCGGTTTTAGCTTTCTCCGAGGCGCTCCCAGCTCAGCCGGGCGCAATCGCGATGGTTCTCCCGTGCTACCTTAGCCGACGGCAGGCGTAAGGTACCAAAACATGGGAGCCGGAAAACCCAACTATTGACCCAAGACATGATTCGGAGCCGATGCATATAATGCTACAAGTTCGGGGTGCCGCACTTGTGAAAGTGTTTGGACTTATCACACCATAATGCGGGGAACATAAGCCCCTGGTATATTCGGCCGTACCAGAGTGTTCGGATGGAAGATGTCATAAATGAACCTATATAAGAAAAGGAATGCAATTATAAGCGAAAAGTGATGCATTGTTCATTCAAGGAATTCTGCCACGAGTGCGGAACGATACAAATAGTGCAGTAGGCAAGGGATTGGACTATTAAACATGTCCACCTCCAGGGGTAGGCTGTGGACTGGTGTATTTAACAAATTTAATGCTCATATGGAGACCACCTGAGTGTTCCTCGTAGCCTTTGTCCTTCCCTGGCAGTTGCATCATGAGTTCGGCAGGTTCGCCGCCGGACAGGGTCTCTGGTAAACGGAGTCCTGTGGATAAAAAGAAGAAAAAAGGAAAATAAAAAGAGCGACACACTTAGGAGCCCTTGGTGTTGTTGAGCAGCACTCCGGGCCTGTCGTGGTCGTGCCCCTCCTCCTATGCCCATGGTATCTCCAGAGCGTAATGATGTACGCGAAGAGCTGGTCTTGCAATCATGCAAGGGCCGGGGTTGGGGCCGCATTACTCTGGCGTGCTCGGGCGTGCGGGTTGTCTTGATTGATGTTACTCCGGCGCGTTTGGCGTGTCCGGTCGTAACGCCGGACTTGAAAATTGCCTTAAAGGGCTGCTCAGTATTACGCGCGAGAGCGCCATGTGTTCCTCCGTTCGGAGGGGCGTTGATATTCTGTTGGTGTGATGACTCCACGGGGCTGGCATCTTGAGCTTGAGGTATGCATAATCGGCACGCGTTGAACTTTGCAAGCGCGTTCGTCCGAAGCGAGCGTGATAGCCATATGAACGGGACTATGTCGAAGATTAACTCCTCGCCGGAAATTATCCGGGATCCGAAGACCACTTCAAGTGTGACTGAGCTTGTACAATTGGCCTCCACAACTGGTATGACGCCTTTGAAGGTCGTCTTTGTAGGTTTAATCCTTGAGGGGTCTATGCCCATATTGCGCACTGTATCCTGATAAAGCAGGTTCAGGCTGCTGCCGCCGTCCATCAGGACTCTAGTGAGGTGAAATCCATCGACGATTGGGTCTAAAACCAATGCGGCGAATCCGCCGTGGCAGGATACTGGTGGGGTGGTCCCTTCGCTCAAAAGTGATCGGGCAAGAGGACCATGGATTGATTTTCAGGGTGACTGGCTCCATCGCATATACGTCCCTAAGTGCACGCTTCTGCTCCCTTTTGGTTATGTGGGTTGCGTATATCATGTTTACCGTCCGCACTTGTGGGGGGAAACCCTTCTGTCCCCTACTATTCGGCGGCCTGGTCTCCTCCTTGTCATTGCTATGTAGCCCCTTGTCATTGTTTTCGGCGATTAGCTTGCCTGCCTGCTTGAATACCCAACAATCCCTGTTGGTGTGGTTAGCTGGCTTTTCGGGGGTGCCATGTATCTGGCAAGAGCGGTCGAGTATTCGGTTCAAATTGGACGGACCCGGAGTGGTTCTTTTGAATGGCTTCTTCCGCTGACCGGGTTTAGAGCCTCTGAATCTGGCGTTGACTGCCGTATCCTCATTGTCATCACCGTTAACGCCGCGTTTGTTTTTGTTTCGACGCGACCTGCCATTGTGGTCCTTAGTATCCGGGCTGCCAGAATTTTTGCCGAGGTTGTTGCTGCGGGCTAGCCAGCTGTCCTCCCCCGCACAGAAGCGGGTCATGAGTGATGTGAGGGTTGCCTAGGATTCCGGCTTTTCCTATCCTAGGTGCCGGGCCAACCACTCGTCGCGGATGTTATCTTTGAAGGCTGCAAGGGCCTCTGCATCCGGACAGTCGACGATTTGATTTTTCATTGTTAAAAACCGTGTCTAGAACTGTCTGGCCGATTCATTTGGCTGCTGAATTATGTGGCTTAGGTCATCGGCATCTGGTGGTCGCATATATGTGCCCTGGAAGTTGTCGAGGAATGCGGCTTCCAGGTCCTCCCAACACCCAATTAACTCTGCGGGCAAGCTGTTAAGCCAATGCCGAGCTGGTCCTTTAAGCTTGAGTGGGAGATATTTGATGGCGTGGAGATCGTCGCCGCGCTCCATATGGATATGAAGGAGATAATCTTCGATCCAAACCGCGGGGTCTGTTGTGCCATCATAGGATTCAATGTTCACGGGTTTAAACCCTTCAGGGATTTGATCATCCATTACTTCGTCTGTGAAGCATAGTGGGTGTCTGGCGCCTCTATATTGAGCAATATCACGACGTAGCTCAAGAGAGCATTGTCTGTTGTGTTCGGCCCGGCCGGAGTTGCTGTATCCGGCGCGACGGTAGTCGTCGTGGGTCGTGGGGCGCCCACGTGATCCGTAGATAGATCTGGATTGTCTTGCCTTGTCCTCCAATATATCCCGCAAGTCCGGGGCATTCCCCCGTGGCTTCACGCTTTTCGGCGGTCTTTGAAGTGCAGTTACGGCGGAGGGCCTAGATGCCTCTCTGTCGCGGCCATGAGGTGGTCGGTCTGCCGTATTGTTCGCTGGTGATGAAGGTTTATATGCCTCTTCCTCTAATCGGGGGAGCAGCTTGCGTTTTGGGTAGCTTTTGGAGGGGAGTTCGAGTTCGTACTCTTCGGCCGCCAGGACTTCAGTCCATCTGTCGGCTAGCAGATCTTGATCAGCTTGAAGCTGTTGCTGCTTTTTCTTTAGGCTATTTGCCGTGGCCATTAGCCTGCGTTTAAAACGCTCTTGTTCGATGGGATCCTTTAGCACGACGAATTCGTCTGCCGCTCTCTCGTGAGGGCTGGCTTCTGCATCCTCCTGCGCTGAATCTTGCTAGAGGGGGTTGTCCTCGGCACTCTCTGGGGTGTTATTATCTCCGGTGCCGGAATCTCCATTCTTGCTGTGGCCGGATTTAGAGCGGCGCCACTGACGTTGGCACTTGGGCTGTTTCTTAGGGGAACCTGCCTCCGCTACTTCTTCGCCGTTCCTGTCCTTCGGGATGTCCACCATGTATATGTCATATGACAAGGTGGTCTTCCAGTGCCCCGTAGGCGCTGGTTCTTGATCGTCTCCGGCATCGTCGTCCATACCGTCGATGTCTTGAATCGTAGTCTAACATGTCGGTTAGATCGTCGGCGGTGGCTACAAAGTGGGTGGTGGGTGGGCCTTGAATTTCTTCATCGTCGCATCCCAACCATCGACCGCATGATCCGGCGAGGCTCTCGATAAAGAGAGACGCTTTAGCGAATTCAAGATGTCACCAAAGGGTGAGTGCTGAAAGATGTCCGCAGCGGTGAAGTCCATGATCGGCGCCCAATCGAATTCGGTTGGCAGGGGCGCTGG